>CM044003.1:8398171-8548157 GCA_024085815.1 Flaveria linearis
CAAAACGCAGCGCAGATTCTTTGGAAAACTGGTTATGCAGGGTCGGTTTTCTTCTTCCACCGTGCACAACTATCCCTTCTTCTTCCTCAACCGCAATAAGAAACTCCCAAACCTAACAAAATCAAAACACCACCCCAAATTCAATAGCAATGCATGACGTATAATCGGTACGCCTAATAGGCTAATAGTAAACTCAATTCAAATAGTATGCACTCCTCAAACACCAAAAAACCCCAAATCTAATAGCAACACAGAATGTATAATTGGCATGAATATCAGTAGACTTGATAATGTAATACCTTATCACTAAGAACATCAGCTTTGTTGTGACGGATGTACTTGTAAAGCCCGAGGCGAACTGCAACCCGAGCGAGTTTTTCACCACTAACATTGCGCGCACGGAGTTCAGAGAGTTTACCAGCGTCGATATCGGGGTAAGTCAAGAAGAAAAAGCTTGAGATTGCGAGCCCAAGAGCAGAATCACCGAGGTCAGGACATTCAAATCTGGAAGCTTCGGCTTTTGATAATGATCTCCCGAACCCGACATGTTTTCGAATTAACGCGTTTTTGGAATGACGAAGGCTGAAAAATCTCGAGTGTGGATTATGAAATTGCGAATTTTTAGTTTGGAAATGGATATGCGATTGTTCGAAGGTGAAATCTATATAAGGTGAAATTAAGGGGAACAAACCGTCACGGTTTGGCCTCCACGTGACGGTTTGTGCCGGGAATCCCGGCCTTTTGTCAAAATCACGTCTACGTCGTACCTTAAACTGAGACCGTGTACCCTAGAGGTCACGGTTTGGCCTCCACGTGACGGTTGGTGACGCTTTTCAACTTTAACAGCCCATTTTGTCGTTTTGTTGTCAGGAGGTCACGGGGACTACCACCCGAACCGTGAAAGCAAGACCATGCCGTCACGGGGACAAACACCCCAAACCGTGACATCAAGTCCATGCGGTCACGGTTAGGTGCCAAAATGTGACCGCAAGACCTAACCGTGACCGTTTGAACCGGCCCACCCCCAAAAACCCATGCGGTGTCCCTATTAGGACCCGAAATAATTGACACAAGTCTAGCTTTAATGAGAGTGATTTAACAAGTCTTAGACTTAGCTTAGTGTGTTCTTAAACTAAATCATGATTAGATCTTACTATCACTTGTACTCTCACATTGGATCCAATCACCATTATCCTTTGTTTGCATACGATTTTGTTGACTTTGAGCACGATTTTAATAATTACGAATTTGGTCAATGTTTGCTTTCACTTACGTGGTAGTTTTGATTTAAAACTTGGCACATAACTAGCACAATATGACACATTTAAAGTTCAATGACATTTTTTCTAAGAAAAAAAAAAGGATACAAATGCAACCCAACTTAAACAAGTGTTACAAACTTACAAAAAGTCACTTGTCAAAAGATACATATAAATAGTACAACAACGTTAAATTTACTACCAATATTTCCTCCTCAATCCTCATCAATGCTTTGGCCTTATCTCATAATGTCACACTTGGGAATTTGCATGACCGAAACCTACAAACAAATATTTATTTTAATGTCAGAAAATCTTATAAAATCTAATAAACAATCAATCTAATATTTATTTAATGTCAGAAAATCTTATAAAATCTAAAAGATAAATATAAGATTATCACCATAAACCTCTGTTTTATTAACATATACTGGGTATGTTGTTGTTGTATACAATGTTGTTAGGACCGGATCGGACCGGCCGGTCCGACCGGTTCGACCGGGGATCGGAGGCCTGTCCGTCCGTCCGGTCGAGGGTGGTTCGTTTTTGGAGAGTTGAACCGGCCGGTTCGAACCGAGTCGGCGGTTGGACCGGCCAACGGTTCGGGTCCGACCGGATTGATTTTTTTTTTTTTTTTTTTTTTTTTTGATTTAGTGGGTAAAAACGGGGTGTTAAACCATAAATTAGTACTTGTATATACAAATATAGTTAAGTTTTATATATAACTATAAAATATATGTATAAATCAATATAAATTACTATATTTAATACCAATATAAATATAATTAAAAATAGTTAAATCCCGGTCATCCGGTCCGACCTGTCCGACCGGTCCACGACCACCAAACCAGTAAAGGTCCGTTCGACGTTCCGATCCGGTTCTGAGAACATTGGTTGTATACAAACTTAAAACCTTTCATATAATGGGCGAAAAATGATATAAAATAGGAAATATTAGATTGTATAAAATATAATGAACCTTACTTGGATCTTTAGTTGTCTGGACCGCAAGCCCATTAAAATAACACGTACCACCGATTTCCTCAACTGGGCCCAATACGAACTAAACGCATAACTCGCATGCCACCAAACCGAATCGGGCTTAAAGCACTTCCGACCCGGTTGAATCGGGTCACAAGTACCATTCCCTGTCCACACGCATACGACAAACGCCCCACCAAGCGCTGTCGCATTAGCCCCACCCACCGCCACACACCAAATCTTCCCCTTGTACGGCTCATTATTACTCGGCACCGCAACCCTTTTCTATCCAACTCCATCTTACCCGATAAATCTATCGGGTAAACCCTAGTCCCATTCGGGTACAACCCACCCAAAAATGCCGCTCCGTACCCGGACCCGTTTTTCATTCTCGTTATACAAAGCGAACAAACGACGGTAACGCCACAAAGGGTTTATACGGCGTACCCTTCAACGGTCTTCCGGTCAAAATCTTGACCAGATTACGTTGTACACAGCGGCGTATAGACATCCCTCCGATCTGGTCTATATCGCCACCGTTCGGCCACCCTGTCTCTGCGATGAACAGCCGGATACTCGGGTATCCGGCTGATTTCATAGCGAAGTACACCGAATCGAGCATCTGCTCCAACAAATTCGTATACATCAAACCCGATCCCTCATCGGTGTAATGCGAATCATTCGGCTCAAGCAGAGCATAATCAAGATTAATGTTAGTCCGATCTGATACCCAAGCGAAATAAGGGTAAACATCAACGAAGAAAAACGATTTCGTACGGTAATAAACTGTAACAACGGCTTCATGACGGAATCCGTTATACTCGATCGGAATTTCGCCGACGACGGGTGGGGATATTGTCGTAAAACAATCCATCGCTAACGGCGTTCCGACTTTGATCTTCGATAACTGAACGGAAACCAACGATCTCCGAATCCGACGAATCGCCGGAACGAGGTGAAGCCACGAGGCGTTATCGGGTTGCGAGAGGATCTCGTTGCCGACGAGGACGTAACGGATGAGGGTTTGGGGGTGAAATCGAGGACATTGGATCGAACCATTGGTCAGATAGCGTTTGATTGGAGGAGATGTTGGTGATGAGTTCATTGGGCACCATTACAGACACTTGAATGTGGGTGTTAGCTAGTGATTGAGGATCTTAGGGTTTGCATCGTAGAGTTTGACTCTTCGGCGTTGAGCGATTGATTAGCTCGGTGGATTTCGACGGTGATGGGAGGTTGTTGCCGAGCTGGCGTAGCAGATCCCTGGTTGGGGTGATTTCAGCACCTGTTAATCGTGTAAAATGAATCAGAACATGAGATAGTGATCGAAATGATGATGATTTGTGAAGAAATTGTTGTGATTTGGGGTTTGGGGACTTACTTGATGGGGAGAGCAGAAGAAATGAAAGGGGTATGAAGAAGATGAAACCCATTTTTAGGGTTTCTGCCATGATGAGAGCTTCGAGGACTGTAATAAGCAGATGGAAGATGACTTGTGCTTTTTTTGAATGAGTGTGAATAGTAGTTATAGTACCGTTGAAAGGATCAATGTGAAGATGCGAGTTTAATTTGATTTCAATTTATTAGTTGATGGGGGTTTAGGGGGTGTTTGTTTGGGTGTTTGTTTTTTTTTTGTTTTTGTTTGGATATTAATGACGCTGGTCAGATGCAATGATCTGACTCGGTTAGATCTGGTTGATATAACTTATTGAAAAAGAGCTTTTTAGAGGTTGTGCTCACATCTGACCCAAAAAGCTTCCAAGCATCAGACGCCCTTTTCTTCCCCCTTCCCTTGAGGTCGCGGCCATAATCAGGACAACACCTCACCAGCATCGCTGGGCATCAAAGGGGAACACTCACCAGCCATCGCTGGGCATCAAAAGGCAACAACCTCCACCTTCACAACACCGTCGCCACCACCGATGCACCCCACAAACACCATCACCACACCACCGTTGCACGTGGTTCGACCCTCATAAATTAATCTACTTGATCCATCAACTGTATGTACGTTCCATAACGAACTGCTACTTGTTGGTACCCGGAGAATGACCGGAGACAAACTTCTCACTGCCGTAGCTATCGCGTCGTGTTGCAGCTGCTGCATTCGCCGGAGTTCATACACTCTCAAGTCGTCGGCGACGAATTTCTCCGGTCAGATCAATGACACAGTGTTTCTCCCGTTCATTACTCAGAGAGTGTATAGCAGTCTCTCGATCTCACTTCTAGGTTCTGGACAGTTCGTACACTCTCAATCGAGCTTCCGTCTGTGTGAAGGATCGGTAAGGAATTGAATGAAGTTGTGTCATGTGTGCATTTGATTTGAAATTGTATGATGTTAGAAGATTGTTAATGGAGTTTGTTTGAATTTTCTCTAATTGAGTGAAATGATATGGTTATCATTATAGTTTGAGATTGATAACCCTATGGAGTTTTGTATGTTCGAGTAAACATGATAATGTTGTAGATTTGCAACAAAGGTCTATGTAGATTTTACATGTGAAAATAGCAAGTTTGAATTAGAGGTTAAAGTAGAGTCAATTGAACTGTAAAGTCAATCTCAAGATATTAATTGGGATAAAGGGGGTGATGAACTCTGAATATTGTGTTTGCATATTGGGATGTATTTGATTGGAATCTCTCAACTCTTTTATGCTTTTTAGGAAGCCGAGTGGGATCAAGCTTTCAATTTTTCTTCTACTTGGATTTCCTAACTTCTTGCATCGAGAAAAAAACATGGTACGAGCTCTAGCTTTTTGGAGATTATATGGCATAATTGTATTAGCTTCATGTTCTCTTTCTTTTAATATATTTACATAACAATTAACTGTTGATATGTTCTATTCAAGAGATGTTACTCGGCGAGTGGTAACTCAGCGGAGTTAAAGATTCTACTTTAGAGGTTTCTTCTGCCGAGCGGTCTTGGGTGGTTCGAGTAAACAACTAAACATGATAATGCCGTAGATTGTAATAAAGTTCTCTGTGATTTTGCATTTGAAAATAGCAAGTAATTCAGATGGGTAAAGTAGTAATTTTACACAGTCATTCAGATATCCAACCAAACAGACTTAAACTGATTCAGTACTTATGGTTCAGACCTATTATTGGTTCAGACATCTTATTGATTCAGCACCTACTCATTCAGAAGTTGTCAAACGGCCCCTTATTTTAATTGATAGTTTATGTAACCATCCCTGTAATAAGTAGGGATGGCAAAAAAACCCGAACCCGACGGGGATACCGAAACCCGAAACACACGGGAGGGTGGTATACCCGAAACCTGACGGGGTAGGGAGGGTATGGGATTAATTTTAAAAATTTCATGGGTATGGGACGGGTATGGGATTAGGTGATATACCCGTTTACCCGACCCAATACCTGAAATATACCCGTTTACCCGTCCCATTTACCCGAAAAACATATACCCGTCTTCATGGAATTACTAGATTTATATTTTGGACAGGGCTGTATATTTTGGTACCTTATATTTGGGTAGTGGCTTCTTCATGGAATTGTTGGAGATGTATTTTGGTAACTTATATTTTGAACATGTACCAAAAACGTCTTTGAGTTCATGTATCTTGATGTTAATATATATATAAAGTTGATCTATATAAAAAGAGAAGAATTATATATTTTTTTTATTTTTGAAATCCCAACGGGTATACCGAAACCCGCAGGAATGCCCGATACCCGATAGATACCCGATGGGTATTGGGCCGGGTATGGGACAGGGTTAACAATCGGGTATGGGGTTGGGGAATACCAATACCCGACCTATACCCGACCCATGCCATCCCTAGTAATAAGGGTGAATCCTAAAATGTTTTAAATAAAAAAATAAAAGGACATGTGATGAATTTAATCATTTTAACAATAAACTAAATTAACTAAATTATTTTATAATTACTGTATCGATAATGATCCGGTATTAACCCACCTAATACATATCACACTAGGGCCATTCAAGAGTCGAGTCAGTTCGGTTTGTAAACGAGCTCAGCTGGATTAACTTGGTTTATAGAGAATTCATTGGAGTTTCTTATTTGCATCCAACGTAATTATATAAATATATTATTTTTAAAAAATTTTGAAAAGTCTGTCACATCAACTTTCCTGTATCTACCTTATTTTAAATATTCAAAATAAATTTAATGGCTCTTTTTTATTTTTTCTCTTTTTTTAATCACAACCACTAATAAAAATAAAAACAAAATTAATAGATATGAAAAAATAATAACCCTCCAAATATAAGAGATTATTATGATTTTCTCAAAAAATATAAAGGATGAAGCACCTTATGTAAGAATAAAATTACATGTTTTTTTATATTCCCTATAATTAGGAATGTGAGTTAAAAGGGGAAAACTAATGTGAATATCCTAACGATTTGAGCCGCGCTAGCTCACGAGCCGAATTCAAACTAGTTTTTTCGAGCAATATTCAGGTCACGAGTTATTGAACATTGGTATACTCGGTTTTAGCAAGTCCTTTGAACATTGGTTATACTCGGTTTTAGCAAGTGAGCAATATATGTTAGTGGGTATTTTGGCAAGAATTGTGTTATAAACTAAAATTATATACTTATTGTTATTAAAAGTGATGAATGTAATAACCTAAAGCATTTACCCCTCATAAACTATTTATATATATGTAAACTAGGTTAGAGCCGTGTGATACACGGGTGATTTAAACAACCAGACTTTCATTAAACATTGATTACATAATAAACATTATGATAAAGTCAAAGTATGAAAATAGAATTAAAATAGCATTCATACTCTCAAAACTTCTAATAGATGTCTAAACACCTGTTTGTATATAACGTTTGTGCCTCGCTAGTAATGTTACCAATTTGATCTAAAATGAGTAATTTTACACCGTCTGTAATCTTCATATTTGACAAAGCCACATATAATTGTCCATGAGTGAAAACTGGTTCTTTTAAATATAAATTAACTTTGACAATAATTATCGCTGACTCTTGTTAATCGTCATTGCAAAATAAACAGTTAGTGGAAATTGTCTTTTTTTGAATTTGAAAGGGATTATTTATTGGATGACACGAGATTAATTCTTGCAATAAATGTTTGGCATCCAATATTACTTCCATATATTATCTCAACTTTAATAACCTGTTTCCCAAATAGAAATTTGTAGGCGAGTACCATTGCAAAGACCATTTTGTTGGTTGATGCTACGTAGAAGCATAACGGGAACTCTAACTTTCAATATGAACTTGTGATTTGGCAATTCGGATATTTTATGGTCATTTAGAAAATAAGGAGAGTGCAACTTTTCTGTAACCCGGGATATTAAAATGTTCCATTTGACGTATGTTATCCGAAATAGATACTTATCTCATCACCATGGAAAAGTAAAAGCAGATGATCGTTAATTTCATGAACGGCCTCATTTTTTGGTGCAAAAATTGCTCTCTCACGAAAGTACTCTTTGTCTTTGTGGTTCTTTAACATGGATGGGTAAACAAATTGAATCAAACTTGCTAAAGGGTCGATCAATTCGTTGATGAGGAGTTCATGAGGTATAGTAATAGTTGCATCACCATCGTTATAACCACCAACATTACCCTCTCCTATATCAAGAAGCCATGTAACAAATTGTTCAATTCCTTTAGTGTCAACACCTTGTCCCTTAGCTTTTAGTCGCATATTTTTTTGTTAAAGTAACTTGCATTTATTCAAAATATATGATGAGCTTAATGATGCATTAACAATTTCTTGACGACTACCATTTGAAACCACATGTAAAATTTGTTGAAAATCGCCAAAAAAAACAATGCTTTACCACCAAATGGCATATCTAAAGGTATGAAAATATTTATAGTTAATACATCATTCATTGTCCTATCCAGTGCTTCAAATGCGTGCTTACGTGTCATGGGTGTTTCATCCTAAATAATCAATTTTGTTTGCTTTAATAAATGAGCAACTTCATTGTTCGGTTTTATGTAACAAACAGAATCTTTGTTTACATTTAATGGAATATGGAACGTGAGTGTGAAGTACGACTTCCGGTAAGCAACAAAGATCCTATTCCACTGAATGCTACATTTAATACAATCTCACCTTTAGACCTTATTGTTGCGGTCAATGTCTTCCATAGAAAGATTTTACCAGTTTCGTCATATCATAAATGAAAAAAAATCCTTTATTAACTTAACATCAATCATGATTTCACTAAAAACTAAATGTTGTTCATCCGTTAAAGAATTCCGAAGATTTCCAAATTCAGACATCTCGTTTGCTGCATCATACAATAACTCCTTGCTAATTAAACGATTATTTAAAGAAGACAAACAATCATTGTCCGGGTAAGACATATTTGTAAATGACTTAAGTGTCGAACTATTCCGTAATAAATACTTTTCAAACTCACACAATGTTAAATTTTTTTTGATTGTTTGTTAGAGACAAAGCTGAATTTATACATAGAAATTACGAGTAATTAGTTTCACATTCAATAAATTTAAGAAATGGTAAAATGCGTTATGAAATAAATATAATTATTATAATTAAATAAATATAAATAAAACATCCAAGATAAAAACATTATAGAGGCAACATACGGTTTACTTAGTACGTTGTTTATATCATCATTAACATCATAAATGATTTGTTGTTGGTTTGCCAAATGGAAAGGCAACCTGATAACGATGGATAACAGTAATGTACATCAAAACCGAAAATTCTTCATGAAGTCTCACAAGCTAAAATATATCTACAATCATAGTATTCTTTATTTCATATTTACCGTTTTGTGGCCAGGATCAGTGTTTGGATCTATAACATCAACAGTAGCCTCCAATCTTGAACCCTATGAATAAGATGAAATGAAGAGAAATTTTTAAACATATAAATGGTGAATTGTTTTTAATACGGAAAATAAAAAGTAGAAAGAGTGAGATTGTGGGAATAAATTTTATTGATTATTATCATTTTAAAATAGTAAACTTTTCTTGGATCCTTGAATAGTTGTCTAGTTCAAATCCTGATAATTTAAACCTTTATGGTATACTCTTCCTGTAAAACACTTAGGTCGTTGAACAATATGATTCTCCCGGTGTCATTATACTGCAAAATTTTGAAAAAGTGAGAATAATTATAAAGTTTACAATTATGAAATCAACATAGTTTGTATTTGATAAAATTTAAAAACATCATACCTTGTTTGATAGTTGGAATGTAAGTCGAATGTAAAATTTGCAAAGAATGTAGTATAATTTATAGCTTTTGTGAAATACATAATTATGGAATGTACATCCCATATGATACGTAATTGTACACTTATTGATAAAAACAAAATGAAACAATTTGAATAATTGAGTCTAATAATTGATAAATATATTATAATTGGATCAATTAATAATGTATCCGGGTAATATTACATACTATACAGTCCTTAAATATATGATACTTTAATAATTTGATAAATCTATTATAATTAGATTAATTAATTTTTACATTTGAAAACCGATTTTGATGAGTCAAAAATTTAATAAAATAAAAATCTACTAAATTAAGGAGTTGTTTTAATTAGAAAGCATTGTAATTTCCAGAGAAATATAGAGATAGTAGTGATCGCAAGTTGACAAAATAAGTTTAAATATAATTAATTGTATGATAGATAACTTATCAGACTAATGTTAGATACTATATCATCCTTAAATATTTGATACTTTGATAATTTGATAAATATATTATAATTGGATCAATTAATTATACAGTAAGAAATCAAAATTGGTGAATAAAAAAATTTCATAAAATAAAAATCCACTAAATTAAAGGAGTTTATTTTAGAAAGCAATACAGAAACAGAGGAAAATTTTAGATTCTTAACACATAATATAAAAGTTTAAATAGAATTTGAGTAATAATACCATAGAAGTTGAATTAATATATGGTTAAATGGAATTTTTATGGCATAATATAAAAGGTTAGATGAAAGCCATAAATTGTAATTTAAATCAGTAAGTAAGTATAGTAATATATTTAAATTAAATGTCTAGTATGGTAAGTATTTAATATATCAAAAAACTAAAATAAAGATGTGTAAGAGTGTGCCACGTGTTAAATTGGTGTTTAAGAGAATGGCATGTGGCTCCAAAAACCTTGTTTTATTAGAGTCTATAGATAATTAAAATAAATAATTGAGCTAAAATTAAGTCGGCTTGAGTTTAAAGGAGCCAAGCCGAGTTGACTTGGTCTTTGAAACAATTAGAGCTTAAAGGAGAGGTTGATTAAAAAAAATGCAAATGCTATTGCTTATCTCTATCATGTCATGCCAGTGAAATTAGTTTTTCAGATTGCTCTATCATACAAATGCTAAAGATATATGGGAACAAAAGCAGATTTGTTGGTGAAGATAGAGTCAAATAAGTAACATTACAAACACTTGAATTAGAATTTGAAGCATTAAGGATGAAAGACACCGAATTACTAAATGAATTTATCGGTAAAATTAGTAAACTTGTCTCACGAGCCAACAATCTTGTATTTACAATTGATAACAAAAGATTGGTTAGAAAACTACTTAGTTCAGTACCATAAAATACATTCAAATTGTTGATGCAATTGAAAATTTTACCGATCTTAAAACTATGACATTTCAAGAAGCCGAGAGAATATTAAAGGCATATGAAAAACGAATCAAGAAACCAAAAAAAGGTGACACACACTAAACTAGGGCTGTTCATGAACTGAATCCAACCGAACGCAGCTCCGCTCGAACTCGATTCGGTTTCCAACCGAGCGGCTCGGTTCAGTTCGAATTTACAAATTCGAGCGCAAACTTCACTCGAACTCGGTTCGATTTTAAACCGAGCGCTCGGTTTCGCTCGGTTTTCGCTCGGTTTTGCTCGGTATAGTTCCACAACAATGCTTTTACCCTGTAATCAACTAGCAAATTCCACAGAAACAACAATGCCGATTTGTATCAAATAAATTTCACAGAAACACTTTTGTTAATGTATAATTTAAAGTGTTTTACCCTGTAAACTATCTTCCAAGACAGGTTCGAAGATCGGAGACGGGTCGCGGTCGGAGATGGGTCGCGGTCGGAGATGGGTCGCGGTCGGATATGGGTCGCGGTCACAGGTTCGTGGCTCGCAGCAGGGTCGCAGGTTCGTAGATTCGGGCAGCGCCGCTGGTCGGCGGCCGTAGGGGGAGGCCCGAAGGGTGGAGGCAGCTGGAGGTGGAGAGTGGAGAGGGAAGAGGGGTCTGGCGAGGGAGAGTGAAGGCTGGCGGCTGGACTGCTGGAGGAGAGTAGGAGACGAGGAGAGGAGTGGACTATGGAGGGTGAATGAGGTTTGAATGTATTGGTAAATTAGGGTGTTAAGCTTTTGACTAAAAAAATAAAAATTTGTAATTAATAAATAACTAAATAAAATGATAAATAAACATATATAATTATATATAATATATAAAAATAAATTAAAAAATAATTCGAGCGAAACTGAGCGAGCGACGAGCGAAACCGAGCGAGCGACGAGCGAGCGACCCTTTGCTCATGCTCGGTTCGTTTTGAAACCAAACCGAGCCACTCGGTTCATTTACAATCGGGCGGAAATTTGAACGAGCAAAATTCCGAGCATTTTCGAACGAGTTCGAGCGAGTTTCGAACGTCGAGCTATTTGAACAGCCCTACACTAAACTCTTATTCACTAAAGAATATACAAAAGTAAAAGTCAAATAAGATAAATGTGAACATTGTAATTATGAAAATTCAAGTTAAAGAAGTCTAAGATATGAACAAGGTAAAAATTGAAAGATTATAAAAGCAAAGTCGGTAGGAGAACACAAGAAAACAAGAGCCACATAAGATGCTTCAATTGTAATGAATTGAATACCTTAAACATAAATGTCCAAAATGGAAAGAAAAGAAAGAAGCTCATTTAATTTAATGCGATAAAGATGAACTTACGCTATTATAATTGGAAAGATAAAGACCCTCTCAAACTTAATTTAGTTTAAGGGGGAGTGTTAAAGGTTTAAACTAGATTAGTTAGTATATTATATATTATCATAAGTTTAATGAGACAATTGTATAATCCAAACTAATATAAGTTAGATAGTTATTATAGTTTCTTGGTGATTAAGTAGCCCTGTTAGAACGCGTGGATAACCCGCCGAGTTTGTACCTATAAATATATTGTAATATCCTCATTTGACACTAGATGAATCTATTTTGGAAGAACAAATTCTCTACATTCATCTATCATAAAACGTGTGTTTTGATCCCTCTCTACCAATAAAATAAAATCCATCAAGTAATAATTAATAAATTCTACGGGCATAGGCAAAAGTATTACTTACGATTAGTAAAAGAAATAGAACAGAGAATATCAAGACAACGTGTTGGCTAGTCGAAGCAATGCCAAGACCCCGTTAAACACATTAGAGAACTTGACACTGTCACTTATGATTAGAAAGAATACGACCGTGTGAATTGTGTGTGGTTATACAACTAGACCGGTAGAATTACCATCTTAAATTTGAATTTTCTAATAGTAAGTTAAGTTGCTTAAATGTCCCTAGTACGGTGGAAGCAAGGTTCCCACTTCCCTCATAGCATTGACAGTAAAACTCCTATACTAGTGATTTCCTCTTTGGTTGATATATTATAAAGGGTTTGTTATAGATACACCTTATTATTATCATTCTTTTTATTTCTTTCTATGCCTACATATAGATACAAGAAGAGAGAGAGAGAGATAGAGAGAAAGAGTGTGTCTTAATAACAAAAATGAGTATTTGTATAACCTAACCCTATTACAATCAAGATCGTTCTGACATTGACAATCGAGCTTACGTCATCCTTTGTAGACTAGTCTTTGCTTGGTTGATACAACAGTATTAATAATTCTCCAATATATTAATAACTATTCTGAATAAACAATAGGGTTGTGCTGGGGACACCGCTGGGGTTTTTGGTGGTAGGCCGGTTCAAACGGTCACGGTTAGGGCTTGCAGTCACATTTTGGCCCCTAACCGTGACCGCAAGGCCTTGCTGTCACGATTTGATGTGGTACTACCCGTGACCTCGTGACAACAAAACGATAAAATAGCCTGATAAAGTTGAAAAACGGTCACCAAACCGTCACGGTTTGGCCTAACCGGACCTCTAGGGTACGAGGTCTCAGTTTAAGGTACGAGGTAGACGTGATTTTGACAGAAGGCCGAGAATCGTGCCACGAACTGTCACGTGGAGGCCAAACCGTGACGGTTTGTGCACCAGACTTTCACATTAAATACCTTTCCTCTTTCAACACTCGCATCATCATCTCATTCGAAATTTTTTTCATTTGAGCTTTGATTCATCCAACACTCGAGTTTTTTCAGCCTTCGTCATTCCAAAAACACACGTTAATTCAAAAACAATGTCGGGTTCGGGAGATCATTATCAAAAGCCGAAGCTTCCAGATTTGAATGAGGTGCCACATATCGAAGATTCGAACCAGGTTGAACTAGTATATGTTTTATTAAACTTATTATTTGAAATATCTAACCATTATCTTTTTTAGGAATATTACGTATACGGGAGTCACCCTCCGGGGGGGGAGGAGGAAACCAACTCGTCAAACACATTTGCTCAAAAGGCGTACAACTCTTTATTTGGACAGACAGGTTACGGTGAAGGGTACAGATATCCCCCTTGCAATTCTTACGGGCATGCCCCGAACACGTACCACTCACAAACAGAGCTGGATTACGGACATCCCCCGTACCGGTCAGAACTAGAAATTACCATGTGTCGGATACTTTTAATGGGAATGACACAGATGAGAGTGACGGTTCGGTTCACCTCAAAGAAAAGCATGGGGACACTGCGGAGCATGATGAGGATGAGGATCGGATTCGAAAGGCTACGGTTTCTTATAAAACCGATAAAGTACGAAGAGTTTTTATTCTTTTGTTTATTTATTTTTTATTTGTTTTATATACTGTTTTTTGTGTCTAGCTTTATCATTTTTTCATTATTTTGATTCTCGTGAGGACTTGGAGAGCTGAGCTAAAATGAGAGGACGTGAGCATGGGTGCGTCATTGTGGTGGGTCGGTCACGAAAAAAGGATGTGGAACTATTATGCAATCGTAGTGGTGAACCTAAATTCACTGGCACAAGTAGACGTACTGGGAGCATAAAAAAGGATGTCCCTTTAAACTCGTAGGGAAGTACGTAGGAAAGAGTGACAGTTGGATGTTAGAGGTGAGAAACGAGACGCGTAACCACGATCCTGTTGTGTACGAGGAGGGCCACGCGCATCTTAGGAAGATGACTGCCGAAGAAATTGATCTTGTCGAGAAGTTACACAGGCAGCAAGTGCGGCCACGACATATCCATTCAACCGTAAGGGAGCACTTTCCCCACAGCGTCTATGTTGTTCAAGACATATACAATCTGACGTCGAAGTTTAGGGCTGAGGGGAGAAAAGGCAAGACACCAATGCAGGAACTTGAAAACCTGCTACAATCTAAAGAGTCGTGTATGAAACACGAACGAATGCAACTACTAAGGCCGTGGAAGATGTTTTCTTTTGTCATTCTACTTCGTATAAAATGTGGCGCGCATTCCTGCATGTGATGTTGATAGACACGACGTACAAGACCAACATGTACAACATTCCGTTTGTTCAGGTATTGGCGTTACGTCGACGTCGAGTCGTTTTGTATTGCGCATGCATTTATATCGAGGGAACGGCAGGACAACTTCACATGGGTACTGGAGAGTATCAGAGATATGCTCGATGGGTGTGTGGAGCCCCGCGTTATTGTCACAGACAGCGACCTGGCCCTGATGAGCGCGTGTGACACCGTGTTCCCAAGTGCTACTAAAAACCTATGCAGGTGGCACGTTAGGGAGAATATCAAAAGACGGTGGAATATAATATTCAAAACCGGCATGTGGAAGGATTTTCCATACTGGTGGAAGACCTTGTGTTCATCTCCCACAGAGGCATTGTACGATTACAATTGCAGGAAGATGGAAGAAAAGTTAACTGAAGATGGTAAACGTGGTAAGAATTTCATAGTTATTTTTACTCTAATAATTTATTTGTTCATTTTATAAATTTTGTTATTTCTTTCAGAGGTATGGGAATATATTTTGAATAATTGGTTGGTGCCGTACAAAGAGAAAATTATTACTTGTTGGATGTACGACCGCCTTAACTTTGGTGAGTTTACAACTAATAGGGTTGAGGGCCAACATGCCAGCTTCAAGAGTTACCTCACAGGGACCAATAATACGTTGCACACACTTGTCGGATATGTTTGTGACCTCGTGCGCGGCCAGGAGATTGAAATTTGTAAAACATTCGAGGTGTCCCGTGTGAAAATTAAAAAAGACCATCGACTGTTATTGTTCTCAAAGTTGCATTATAAAGTATCCATTTTTTGCCTTAGCCTCCTTGAATCAGAGTTGACGAAAATAGAAATGATTCAGGAGTCTGGGGGTTCATATGGACACCTGTTGTTCACGTCCATGGGCTTGCCATGTGCTTGTCGTTTGGAGATATACGTCCGAGAAGGTTATATTTTTCTTAATACATTTTTTTACTGTTGTCATACAATTGCATATTTTTCACTAATAATTTAACCTTTAAATCCAGTCATAAGTATTCCACTCGATACGGTAGATCCACACTGGAGGAAGCTTGATTTCGAGCCAGCGTACGTCGCGCCGCCTGAACCCGACTACGATGTGAAATTTGATGACTTGAAACAAAAGGTTATGTCGTCTCCCAACCCTCAAGTAAAGAAAAAATTGTTTAAGAAAGTATTTGACTCTTTGTTTAAGAGCAAGTCAAAACTTAAAGAACCTGAGGTGCGTCATGACCGACGTGGTCGTCCAAATATTTAGGAGCAACAAGAAGAGCGGACTCCAATACATCACAGTATGAGGCTGCTAGACACAGCTCCTATACTTCCTCACAACAAACTATGCCTGACCCGGCGAGGCATAGCTCATATACCCCTCAGTTTAAAATGCCCAACGACCGTTCTAATCAGGCAAAGGCCGCTTCAAATGTACCGATTATGGGAGCCGCCCTAGGGTTTCCTTTAATATTGAAACCAAAGGACGTGATAAAAGTTATGAAGTTTAAGGATCAGCTGCCCTAATGGATTCACCGGTACGTTTTGACTATAAAAAATGTGCGGCCTGATGGTAACTGTGGTTTTCGGGCGATCGCGGTGGCTTTAGGGAAAAAGCAAAATGAATGGGAATGGGTTAGGCGTCAAATGTTGTCGGAGATGGACAGAAACATGAGGTATTGGCGGAGCAATTTGAACCGCGAATTGCCTGGCTATTATGATTCTGTTCGTAATAGCTTAAATTGGTTTGGCACGACTCAACCCGCACCCGATACCCATTGGCTAACTTTTCCGGCCCATGGACGCGTAATTACGGAAACATTCAATTGTATTGTGCATCTTATTTCTTCATTTGGCAGCCAGACATGGTTCCCGCTGAGAACAGCCCCAGAGCCATTATTCACCTATCCAGTTGTCGCACTTGCTCATGTTCACCAATGTCACTTTATTTGCATACAATTGGAAGGGGATTACCTAATGCCCAGTGTGGGCTATCATCACTAATGTCACTTTATTTGCATACAATTGGAAGGGATTACCTAATGCCCAGTGGGGCTATCATTGGCCGAGATTTGCATATCAACAAGCACTAGAATGGCAAAATATATATGAGGATCGTATAAATAATTACGTTAGAATAACGGATCGTCATAGAGGCACCAATGCCTCTTGTAAGTTATCATTTTCCGATACTTTATCATATTAATGAAGATCTCTTTATTTGATGATGATGATGATGATGATGATGATGATGATGATGATAAAATAATAGTACAAATAATAATAATAGTAATAGTAATAATAATAATAATAATAATAGTAATAATAATAATAGTAATAGTAATAATAGAAATAATAATAATAATAATAGAAATAATAATAGTAATAGTAATAATAATAATAATAATAGGAATAATAGAAATAATAATAATAATAGAAGAAATAATAATAGTAATAATTTAAAGTTAATAATAATAATAATAATAGTAGTAGTAGTAATAATAGAAATAATAATAATAATAGAAGAAATAATAATAGTAATAAATTTAAAGTTAATAATAATAATAATAATAATAATAATAATAATAATAATACTAAAATAATAATAATATAATAATATAATAATAATAATAATAATAATAATAATAATAATATTAATAATATTAATAATAATAGTAATAAAATAAAACACTAAATCAAACAGGATGATAAACTGTCACGGTTTGACCAAATCGTGACGTTTAGGGTTTGGCAACGGTCACGGTTAGGTCTAACCGTGACATCTTTTCGGGCGCATGGCACCTGTTCGGGCGCATGACACTTGTAAAAGGTCACGGTTAGGGTTAGGGCAAAAGGTCACGGTTAGGGTAAACCGTGACCGTTTGCCTAATTTTTTAATATTTTACTAATTAAATAATTTTATAAAAAATACCTATTTGAACCTGTGGTAGTGGGTTTCGAGCCCACACCACTCCCCTGTTGCCCTACCGTCTTAACCGGTCGGGACAGGAGTGGTTCGCTGATAGGTATAGAAAACTTATTCTTTTAAAATAATCTGGACCAAAAGGTCACGGTTTGGGCAAACCGTGACACCTTTGTTCACATGTGGCATTGTGGAATGAAGCTGTCATAGCTTGTTGACACAAAGTGTTATTTGGTGGGCGAACGTGACAGCTTGTTGACAAAAGAGGTCATGGTTGGTCTAATCGTGACATTTTAAAGTTCCCTAATCCTACACATTAACCGTTTATGATCATTTACATATATCGAATCGGATATATTTTTCATGAACATACACATACATCAACATATATATACAATAAGAACAAATACACTTCGTAAACGTACATACAAACATGTGTACGTGAACAAACCGTAACGTTTTAATGATAACCTAAACAATCTTATCGGGAACATATCGACATATATGCACCTTATATTTTGTAAACCAATGTTCAAACATACATAATAAATTCTAATAATAATAACAATAATGATAAATAATAATAACAATAATAATAATAATAAAATTTAATAGTAATAATTTTAAAGTTGATAATAATAATTAAAATAGTATTATTTTGTATATCCAGAAACTACAAAATAAACTCTAATAATAATAACAATATGATAAATAATAATAATAACAATAATAATAATAATAACATACTCTAATATAAATAAAAAGTTTAATAGTAATAATTTTAAAGTTAATAATAATAATAATATTAATAATAATAATATTTTATATATCCAGAAACTACAAAATAAACTCTAATAATAATAACAATAATGATAAATAATAATAATAACATAATAATAATATACTCTAATATAAATAAAAAGTTTAATAGTAATAATTTTAAAGTTAATAATAATAATAATATTAATAATAATAATATTTTATATATATCCAGAAACTATAAAATAAACTCCAATAATAATAACAATAATGATAAATAATAATAATAACAATAATAATAATAATATACTCTAATATAAATAAAAAGTTTAATAGTAATAATTTTAAAGTTAATAATAATAATAATATTAATAACAATAATATTTATATATATCCAGAAACTAAAAAATAAACTCTAATAATAATAACAATATGATAAATAATAATAATAACAATAATAATAATAATATTCTCTAATATAAATAAAAGTTTAATAGTAATAATTTTAAAGTTAATAATAATAATAATAATATTAATAATAATAATATTTTGTATATATCCAGAAACTACAAAATAAACTCTAATAATAATAACAATAATGATAAATAATAATAATAACAATAATAATAATAATATACTCTAATATAAATAAAAATTTAATAGTAATAATTTAAAGTTAATAATAATAATAATATTAATAGTATTATTTTGTGTATTCAGAAACTAAAAGGTTACGGTAATAATAATGATAATAATAATAATAATATATAATAATAATAGTAATAATAATAATATAATAATAATAACAATAATAATAACAATTATACAAAAAAAAAAGAGAAGAGGTCACGTGGAGGCCAAACCGTGACCTCTTGAGATATTTTTTTGAATCTAATTTCCCATCGATTAGTGCACCTACCCCTCGAGCACCGTGTGTGTAAGAGGTCACGTGGAGGCCAAACCGTGACCTCCTGTCTGTAGGAGTCACGTGGAGGCCAAACCGTGACCTCGTGGTTACTGGTTTCATCTTTAACCGTTCGCACACCCCCATTTCACCACACAACCACAACAATTTCACCACCACAATCCTCCCAACGTTTCACCTCCACCGCCTCCAAACCGTCACCTCGAGCCCTCCCGTGACACCGCCGCCGCTCACTACCACCTTCCACCACCACCACCACCGCCGCTCACCATCTTCCACCACCACCGCCATGAATCCACCATATTCCACCACCACCACCGCCGCTTACCATCTTCCACCACCACCACCGCCGCTCACCATCTTCCACCACCACCGCTGCTCACCATCTGCGCACCACCACCGCCGCTGCACCACAGCCGCTGCAACACCGCCGTCACACCACCACTGCCGCTACATTATCGTTTTCGGTATGTAATTTTCCGCTTTAATCCATAGAGGTAAACATAGATTTGATAGGTTTTCCTAAATATATTTGATAGGTTTTCCCAATTAGATTTGATAGGTTTTCCCAAATAGATTTGATAGTTTTTCCCTTATAGATTTGATAGGTTTTCCCTTTATGTGGAGCGTAGTTTGTCGACGGTTTATTATTATTATTAGAAATAATAATAAATAATAGTAATAATAATAGTTATAATAATAATAGTAATAGTAATATTAATAATACTAATAGTAATAATAATAGTAATAATAGTAATAATATAATAGTAAATAATAATAATAATAATAGTTATAATAGTAATAGTAATAATAATAGTAATAATAGTAATAATAATAATAGTAATAATAATAATAGTTATAATAGTAATAGTAATAATAGAAATAATAATAATAGAATAGTAAATAATAATAATAATAATAGTTATAATAGTAAGAGTAATAATAAAATAATAATAATAATAATAATAGTTAATAATAATAATAATAATAGTTATAATAGTAATAGTAATAATAATAATAATAATAATAGTAATAATAATAGTACTAATAATAATAAGAATAATAATAATAATAGTAATAATAGTAATAATACTAATAGTAATAATAATAATAGTAATAATAATAATAATAATAATAAGTATAATAATAATAATAATAATTATAGTAATAGTAATAAAATACTAATAATAATAATATATAATAATAATAATAATAATACCAATAATAATAATAGTATACATAATAATAATAATAATAATAGTAATAATACCAATAATATAATAATAATAATTAACCGTCAACATTAATTTTAAAAACATTGTAAATAATGATAAATACGTTTTTTTTTCGCAGATATGGATGCCGACGATGCTTTTATTCCCGGCATTGATGACTGCCAGTTTTTACAGTTCGAGCAGGGGACTACACCGTACGAGCGGTTCAGGACCCTGAGAGCACGAGTGCCGGCACCGGGGACCGTCCTGTCGGAGGACTTCTTACAGCTCGTTGGAGAGCGGGACCGTTTTTTTTGAGATTATCGGCGAGGACGGCCCGTGGGAGCAGCTGTTCCGGATGAGCGCCGATGCCCATCGAGAGCTGACCGTGGAGTTCTACTGCACCTTCACGTTCCGTCCACGTGAGCAGGGACTTGCGGAGCTGGACGATTACGACATGGCGGACGGTCGTGCGCCCGCGGAGGTTTCTTTCCGGTTGTTCGGCCACCTCCACCGCATGTCACTTCGGCGTTCGCTGTCGTCAGCGGCCTCTACACGGAGGTGGAGGTCGGACAGCCGATGTACACCACGGCCTTGATCCGCGGGGCCGACGACTCCGTTCAGGTCTGGTGGCCTGCCATTGGCGACGGACCGTACGATGGTGATACGAGGTCATCTCATATACGAGACCCTTTGTATAGATACATTCACCGACTCATCGCCACGTCCGTCACCCGTCGTGGGGCGGGGACTGACAGGGTCAACGCCGCTGACCTTTTTTTCTTTAGTGTGTACTCACACACCGACACTGCCACCTCGCGCATGCCCTCGCTGATTATTTTGCTAGTTATTATCATTGGCAGTCGCGAGGGGCGTTAGTGGGTGGGAACATCGTTTCCCGATCGCTCGGGGCTTGGGGTACGCGCACGCCATGTCCCAGCTCCTGTTACCTCCGACTCCTGTGCGCGTGGCCGGCCGGACCAACGCCACTGGAATGAGGATCGTTCGGAGGTTCCCCGACGGCATGTGGCACCTGCTCAGTAGATACCATGAGCTCGTTCCATAGGTGCCCGAGCCGTTGGTGGACCCCCCCCGAGCTGGCGGGGGCTGTGGTCCACCTTCAGGATGCCCACGAGCCCCTTGGCGGTCGGGAGGATCAGCCCATTCCCCCGCCGCACGACCAGGACCCGCCCCAGCATCCTCAGCGCGTGTACCATGCCGTGCGATTGCCTGCTCATGTTCTTGATGTGCTTCAGGACACACGAGACAGGGTCACGAGGCTGGAGGATACGACCACGAGGCTGCATGATATAATGGAATGGGTCATCCAGTACATGGTCGCGGACTATGCCGCCTCGGGTACGTCGTTGTTATCACAGCCACCAAGGCGGTTAGACCATGACGGTGCTGGCCCATCTGGCGCGGGCGGGCCTGGTCAGGGCAGCGATCCGGGGATGATGGATTAGATATGTATTTTGTTTGTATTTTATTTCTTTTTGTATGTAAAACTCGTTGTATATATATATATATATGCAGTTTCAGTTATGATGACTTGTATATTTGGTTGTGTTTGTTTGTTTGTTTTATATTTGTAATGTTGATAATGTTAATTGTATATGTTTGATAACAACTGATTTTTACGATTAGGTTAACCATGTGATAAAATAACAACCAACTTGTTTAATAAATAATTAAACACGAAAATTACTTGTAATATGATAATTTAATAATAAACATAAAACACAAACACGTATGTTACGATTAGGTTAACCGTGTGATAAAATAAAAATAAAAACAAACTGGTGTGATTACTCAAATTTAGAAAATATATACAATATGTCTGTATAATAATGACAACCGATTTTTACAAACTCGTAAACAAATTAAACACAAAACCGTCACATTAATAATAATAAATACTTGTAATAAGATAAATTATAATAAACACAAAACACAAACTTGTGAGTTACGATTAGGTTAAACGAGTGATAAAATTAAAATAAAAACAAAGTGATATGATAAAAAAATATATAAAATAAAGGCAATATGTCACGGTTTGGCCAAACCGTGGCATATAGCCCCCAAAACCCTAACTGCACACAATCAATTCCCATTAATTACATACCCAATCATTGTTAACGGATCCCCAGAGCTAACTGTCACGGTTAGGCCTCACCGTGACAGTTGGTCTCACACCTGATTGAACGGTCACGGGGAGGCCTAACCGTGACCGTTTGAATCGGTTTTTTACAGGAAACTGCGGTGTGTGCAGAATTCCCGTGAACAATATTATGAAGTTGACTCTTTTGAATATTGGACAACTTTTTTAAGTTTTTTTCCATTTATAAATACAATTTACTATTTTGAAAAATGAATCAATATAGTTTAAGATAATGACGTTATCTATTAGGGTGGTTTAGGGTGTATTTGAAGTTGTTAAGTGTCATTGGTTGAATTTTAAGGTAGCAGGGATAGTGAAAAGAACACCCCCACCAACATTACTTAACAATATAAAGAACGCCACTTGATTTAATAGCTCAGTGGTAAATGGTAAATAGTCAAGTATAATTTAAAAACAACATATATTTTATCATGTCACATATGGCGCCACCACACGTGCTTATTTTATGTATTTTTGAGCTTGTTAACGTTTCGAGGTAAATTTTGTTTGGGTTTGTATAAAATATCATATACATTTTATGTTTGACGTAAACTTAGTTAAAAAATGATTGAAGTCAATTGTAGTCTACAATTTATTACGACACATACGCCACCACCGCAATACGCAGCTTGTGATATAACTAGTTATGAATAATATCTAACATTATCATACATGTAATACATTATTTTAAAAAGAAATCGAAACTATCATCAAGTTTGTTAGATATTACATCTATATGATTTTAAATTCTTTATGAATAATAGTGGATAAGTTGAACATGTGATAGGCCATGAATGACCGAAGGGTTTATATTGTTTTTATTGGGTTTTCCGAAATTGTATGTTGTAAGGCCCCGATCCCGGACACCTCACAGTTGGTCATTCATTGCATCATAATTACCTATTAATATTCATTTCATAATTTACACTGCGGAATTTCATGTAATAGAACCATTCATTTACTTTTAACTACTGTTGTTAAGCAATACAATGTTGTTCATGAGTTACAAAAAATTGTTCAATTGCATTACGAAACAACAATAGAATCAAAATATGGATGGATGTCAGCCTTGTCTTGCCGAGTAGCTTCGTCCTCGTGCCATCCTCAGCAATATTTATCTGCCAACTGAAAATGTATAAAAGTCAGCGTTGCTGAGTGAGCTCTAGTTTTATACATAATAATATACTTTCTATATGTTGTATATAAAATACTCTTTTCTGTAAATTACAACTCTGTACTGTGTATGCGAGCACGCATTAACTATGTGAATAAATATTGTTCGTTCTCTGTACTGTATGCCTTGTCTGTAAACTTTTTTTAACTTTATATTCCACTGTCTATGTGGACCAGTGCGCAATGCCCCAACTATGTGCGCGATGGAAAAACGGGTGATGGGCCATCTATATCCCTCGAAAGGGTCAACTGTATCCCTCGAAAGGGCTATGGGTATCCCCCCGAAGGGTTCAACTGTATCCCTCGAAAGGGCTATGGGTATCCCCCCGAAGGGTTCAACTGTATCCCTCGAAAGGGCTATGTGGACTATGTACAAGGCCGACCCAATCACCCAGGGCACGTTACAAAGGTCCTGCCAATCTCAATTGATTGACCCTATGTGCATAATGGGTAGCTAACCCGCAACACAGTTGAGCTAACGACAACACGGTCGTGTCCCTCCTATGTGCTTGCAAGACTTATTAACATTTTATTAATGTTTCTCTTCTTTGCTTTATTGCTCTTTCACTTTATTATTACGATATACTTTACGTTACGATAATAACATACCACGTAAAGTCAAATGCTATAAGTAATAATAGTAGTAGCAATAACTATATTAAGGAACAATCGTAGTAATCATATTATGCATAAAACATCATCATTTATAAGTCCTTAGTCAACCTCGGTCAACCCTAAGGCACAAACTCCCAGAAACATTTCTGTAAAAATTCTAAGTGTTTGGGCGCATGAGCCCTGTTCAGACTTTCCATCACTATATAGGCTCACCAGCCTACACTTAGAAATATTTTCACTTTGGGCGTATAAGCTATTTAGACGCATGAGCACTGTTGGGACTCATGACCCTACACTTAGTCGTCCGGCTAACTTTTCTAGGCATATGACCACTGTTCAGACTCATAAGGCCACTGTTTAGGCTTATCATCTCACACTTAGACTATTAAGCCTATTTTTTTCAGGCGTAAGAGCCCTATTTGGGCTCATCACCTTATACTTAACTTATTTTCAGACACATGAGCACTGTTGAGGCTCATGAGTCTTAGGCGTATTAGGTACTGTTTAGGCATATGAGAACTATTTGTACTCATGACCCTACTTAGAACATTTCTAACGCAAATTTTTGGGCGTATGAGCACTATTTAGGCTCATCAACTTTCTGTCCAACTTATTACTATGAAATTTCCAAACCCAAACATCAAGCCTAATTGTTCTAAGCTTACCAAGGTCTTTCTAAGCATGAACTTCACATAAACAACTCATAAACATCATCAGGCATGCAAAATACATACGGGTTTACATACATAATCATAGTAAAAATCATAAAATACATTTTCAGCCCCAAAAAGGTTTAAACAAGTAGAAACCGGGGTCTAGAACTCACCTTAGTTGCAACTTGGGTGATTCTTGTTCTCTAACCTGCGGGTAATGAGTTCACACGCCTATAAACAACACCAAACACACATACCGAGCACATATGCACATAAGAACACATAACCGAGGCTAATTTAGCCAAGAACAACTCAAAAACACTAAACTTTACCTTAAACTCGAATTCTTCTTCTTGTTCTTCAAATATCCGAGAGTTTCTCTGCTTTCTCTCTCTAAAAACCGAACAAGAAAGAGTGTGCAGAGGGTTATGGGCGGCCATATCACCTTTTACACCAACTTTTCAAGATTTTATCATTTTTAACACTTTTGGTCCCTCAATTTTGGGGTTGACTTTCATTTTATTTTTTTTCTTTCTCTTTTGTCCTTTTATTCCCTTCAAAAATACGGGTGTTACAAGTCCACCCCCCTTATATAGGTTTCGTCCCCGAAACCTGTTATTCCTCAAACAGACGAGGATAATGCTGCCTCATCTCTTCCTCAGTCCCCCATGTGGATTCGGATCCCTTCCTGTGCTTCCACTGTACACGCACAAGAGGAACCACTTTATTTCTCAGCCTCTTCTCTTTGCGATTGAGGATTGCCACTGGTTGCTCCACATAATTGGGTCTCTCATCAACTTCAATGTCTTACAGTGGTACAATCATATCCTCATTAGCTAAGCACTTTCTCAGATGAGATACATGGAATGTGGGATGAATTCCACTTAACTCATCTGGCAGTTCAAGTCGATAGGCTACCTCTCCTACTCGTGCGATGATTCGGAAAGGTCCTATATATCTCGGGCTTAGCTTACCTCGTTTCCTGAATCGGATAATCCCTTTCCAAGGTGAGACCTTCAACAAGACCCGGTCTCCAACCTCGAACTCTATTGGTCTTCGCCTCTTGTCAGCATACGACTTTTGTCTATCTTTCGCCGCCTTCATGAAGGCTTTGATCTTTTCCAACTTCTCAGTCGTGGCTTCGATCACCTCAATACCTGCTAACTCTTTCTGCCCAATGTCTCCCCAACACACGGGCGTCCTATATCTCCTACCATACAGCATCTCGTAGGGTGGCATGCCAATACTGGTATGATAGCTGTTGTTGTATGAGAATTCTGCTAATGGCAGGTGGTCGTCCTAATTTCCTCCAAAATCGATCACGCACGCCCAAAGCATATCCTCGAGCGTCTGTATCGTCCTCTCAGACTGACCGTCCGTTTGAGGATGATAGGCTGTACTAATGTGTAGCCTCGTCCCCATTGCATCATGGAATCTTCTCCAAAACTTCGATGTAAACCGGGTGTCACGATCCGATACGATAAACACCGGCACGCCATGACGAGCTACGATTTTCTTAATGAACAGATCCGCCAATCTTTCGGATGAATACGTCTCGCGGATCGGTAGGAAGTGGGCACTCTTTGTTAGTCGGTCGACAATCACCCAAATAGTATCGCATCCCCTCGATGTGCGAGGTAGCTTAGTAATGAAGTCCATGGTGATATGCTCCCACTTCCATTCGGGTATATCCAACGGTTGGATCTTCCCATACGGTTCCTGGTGTTCCGCCTTCACTTGGGGACAAGTGAGGCACTTGCTCACGTAGATCCCCGTATCGAGGAATCCACATCCGCCTGAATCGGGTCTTAACACCAAGAGTGTTCTCGCCCAATTCCGTGACTAGACCTCTCATCCTTTCGGAGTTAATACGATCTTCTTTCAAAGCCTTGTTTTGGAACTCCTTAATCTGTGTCATCACGTCAGAGGTCATAATCAGCTGATAAGCCTGCACCCGGATCGGCTCGGGCCTTTCTTTTCGGCTAAGGGCATCTGCCACCATGTTGGCCTTGCCCGGATGGTAATGGATTTCACAGTCATAGTCATTTATGAGTTCCAACCATCACCTCTGCCTCATGTTCAGGTCCTTTTGCTCGAAGAAGTACTTCAAGCTTTTGTGGTCTGTGAAGATAGTGCACTTAGTCCCGTATAGATAGTGCCGCCAAATCTTCAACGCAAAAACCACCGCGGCTAGTTCTAGATCGTGCGTGGGATAGTTGACTTCGTGGGTCTTTAGCTGTCGAGATGCGTAGGCTATTACCCTTCCATGTTGCATCAATACACAACCTAGCCCAGAGTAGGACGCATCCGAATATACCACTAAGTCTTCACTTCCCTCGGGTAATGTCAAGACAGGAGCTTGTGTTAATCTCGTCTTCAACTCTTCAAAGGCACTCTCCTGCTCTCGACCCCACATGAACTTCACGTCCTTGCGGGTCAATTTAGTCAAAGGTGAGGCTATCTTGGAGAAGTTTTGAATAAATCTCCTGTAGGAGCCCGCCAATCCCAAGAAGCTACGAATTTCGAATGGCGTCTTAGGAGACTTCCATTGCATCACGGCCTCCACCTTTGCTGGGTCCACCTTGATTCCCTCTGCGTTTACCACGTGACCCAGAAATTGCACCTCGTGTAGCCAAAAAGCACACTTGGAGAACTTAGCATACAGTTTCTCCTTTCTCAAAGTCTCCAACACTTCCCGAATGTGACCGGCATGCTCTTCTTCGCCCCTCGAATAAATTAGGATATCATCAATGAACACAATCACTGATTTATCTAACATTGGCCGACACACTCAATTCATCAAATCCATAAAAGCAGCTGGCGCATTGGTCAACCCAAAAGACATGACGAGAAACTCGTAGTGACCATAGCGCGTAAGAAAAGCTGTTTTAGGAATGTCCTGCTCCTTCACTTTCAACTGATGGTAGCCAGATCGAAGATCTATCCTCGAGAACCAACTGGCACCCTGGAACTGGTCGAACAAGTCGTCGATCCTCGGTAACGGATATCGATTCTTTATTGTCAACTTGTTCAACTCACGGTAGTCGATACACATTCTCATGCTACCGTCCTTTTTTTCACGAATAAGACCGGAGCACCCCAAGGAGAGATACTCGGTCTGATGAAACCCTTATCGAGCAATTCTTGTAGTTGCTCCATTAACTCCTTCATCTCAGTCGGAGCTAATCGGTAGGGTGCCTTGGCGACAGGTTGGGCACCGGGTATCAAGTCAATTTGAAATTCGATTTCGCGATCTGGTGGCACACCTGATAGGTCCTCTGGAAGTACATCGGGAAAGTCACGCACCACCAGCACATCGGACAATTGGGGTGTCGGCGTGTCCACATCTTTCACGTAGGCCAAATAAGCACTACATCCACTCTCATGCACTTTCCCGCCACCGCCATCGAAATCACTTTCGGAATCGTCGTAACCCGATCGCCGTATATTGTCACCGGACTTTCGTCAGGCGCCGTCAGTCTAATCATCTTCTTACGACACACAATATTCGTTTTATAGGTTGCTAACCAATCCATCCCTAGTACTACATCAAATCCACCTAGAGGCATCACATGTAATTTAGCAGCAAACCTATGACCTTCTAATTCTATGGCACAATCTTCTATTACATCAGTAACTCTGGTGGACTTACCGATAGCAGTTTCTACATCAAAAGGCTCGCTAATACCCCTACTGCTAATAGAGAACTTAACACAAAAAGTAGTAGAAATAAAACTCCTACTAGCACCGGAATCAAATAATACAGAGGCACAAGTTTGATTAACTAGAAACATACCTGACACGACATCGGGATCCACTCTGGCTTCTTCCCGGGTCATGGTGTAAGCTCTAGCACTTGCCCTCGGCCCTCTTTCCTCCGGCTTCTTGTTCTCCGCTCCAGAGCTCTCCGCCCTAGGCTTCTTACAGTCTCTAGCGATATGGCCAGGCTGGCCACACCTGAAGCATACGTTCAGTCCCATCCTACACTCACCAGGATGCTCCCTTCCACATTTGCCACATTTCTTTGACCCCGAGCTGGACGACCCCATCCTACGGTCATCCATTCTCATCTTCTTGTTGTTCGGGGTGAAACCACCCCGCCTAAACCTCTTTCCATTCCAACTCCGGTCACCACCACCGGTCTTCTTCACTTCCACCACCGTCACTTCCCTTTCATTGTAGAGCCTCCCAGCTAGATCCACTGCCGACCTAAAGGTGCTCGGTCTAGCAGCGATCATGTGTCTACGAATATCAGCTGGCAGTCCCTGTATATACCGGTTAATCTTTCGAGATACCGGTGTCACCTGGTCCGGTACCAGTCTCGCCATCTCATTAAATTTTGTGGTGTACTGTTGATGGGTCATGGTCCCTGCCTCAAGTTGCAGGAACTCCCTCTCAATCCTGTCGAGTTCCCTATGAGGACAGAACTCCTCCATCACTAGTTGCTTCAGTTCCTTCCATCGCATCTTCCCGATGGCTCTAGTACCCTCAGCTTGGACAATATTGTCCCACCAACACAATGCCGAGTCGGCAAAAGAGTGAGTCGCAAACTTCACCTTTTGATCTTCGCGACACTCACTGATCTCTAGCACTGCCTCCATCTCCCTCACCCAGCGGTGAGCAGCAGCAGCATCGCCATTACCATCAAAAGTCGGGGGCTTGCACCTCTGAAATGCCCCGTAACTGCATCCCTTGTTTGTCACCCCTACTACAACATCCTCTTCCTCATCAGATACTACTATCTCAGGATCCGGTCATTCCTCTCCTCCCTTGCTTTCCTAACCAGTCGACTCCCTCCTGTCCTCCTTCTCCTTTCTCTCCTCGTTCCTCACGCTCGAATAACATCGGTCACTACAGATGGCATAACTGCCTACAGGATCTGGTGTACCTCATCAGCAATCGCCTCCTTAGCTGAGGCATTCAAGCTGGCATTATCATTTCCTTCAGTCTGGTCAGGAACCTCAGGGTTCTCATGGGTCGTCTCAGCAGCTTTAGCACTGCTCCTAGTCACACGCGGTCTACCTCTACCTCTAGAAGCTTTAGAAGGTTTCTTCCCAGCCATTTTCCTAAGCACTATAAGATTCAAACACTAACACGGTCATTCAAGGTAATGGCTCAGTTTATGTCAAGTATAGTAAGTCCCTAATTATAGTGGCCAGTTGTGATTAGCCACTTACTTTACTTTTTACACCCCAAGCATTTCCTATCCTGACTTCATCAGTATCTAAATATACTATGATCACATAAGTCAAATAGCACACGCACATAATACCGGTTAACTTTATGAAAAGAAATACCTGATGGCACGTAGCTACTCGGGCTGACATCCCTCTTTCTGTCCCATTTTCAGTTTAAGTTTAGGTTTATTTTGAAAATTTACCCGTTTCACTTAAATTATGGCTCTGATACCAACTTGTAAGACCCCGATCCCGGGCACCTCACAGTTGGTCATTCATTGCATCATAGTTACCTATTAATTTTCATTTCATAATTTACATAGCGGAATTTCATATATAGAACCATTCATTTACTTTTAACTACTGTTGTTAAGCAATACAATGTTGTTCATGAGTTATAAAAAATTGTTCAATTGCATTACGAAACAACAATAGAATCAAAATATGGATGGATGTCAGCCTTGTCTTGCCGAGTAGCTTCGTCCTCGTGCCATCCTCAGCAATATTTACCTGCCAACTGAAAATGTATAAAAGTCAGCGTTGCTGAGTGAGCTCTAGTTTTATACATAATAAAACACTTTCTATATGTTGTATATGAAAATACTCTTTTCTGTAAATTACAACTCTGTACTGTGTATGCGAGCACGCATTAACTATGTGAAAAAATATTGTTCGTTCTCTGTACTGTATGCCTTGTCTGTAAACTTTTTTTTAACTTTATATTCCATTGTCTATGTGGATCAGTGCGCAATGCCCCAACTATGTGCGCGATGAACAAACGGGTGATGGGCCATCTATATCCATCGAAAGGGTCAATTGTATCCCTCGAAAGGGCTATGGGTATCCCCCCAAAGGGTTCAACTGTATCCCTCGAAAGGGCTATGGGTATCCCCCCGAAGGGTTCAACTGTATCCCTCGAAAGGGCTATGGGTATCCCCCCGAAGGGTTCAACTGTATCCCTCGAAAGGGCTATGTGGACTATGTACAAGGCCGACCCAATCACCCAGGGCACGCTACAAAGGTCCTGCCAATCTCAATTGATTGACCCTATGTGCATAATGGGTAGCTAACCCGCAACACAGTTGAGCTAACGACAACACGGTCGTGTCCCTCCTATGTGCTTGCAAGACTTATTAACATTTTATTAATGTTTCTCTTCTTTGCTTTATTGCTCTTTCACTTTATTATTACGATATACTTTACGTTACGATAATAACATACCACGTAAAGTCACATGCTATAAGTAATAATAGTAGTAGCAATAACTATATTAAGGAACAATCGTAGTAATCATATTATGCATAAAACATCATCATTTATAAGTCCTTAGTCAACCTCGGTCAACCCCTAAGGCACAAACTCCCAGAAACATTTCTGTAAAAATTCTAAGTGTTTGGGCGCATGAGCCCTGTTCAGACTTTCCATCACTATATAGGCTCACCAGCCTACACTTAGAAATATTTTCACTTTGGGCGTATAAGCTATTTGGACGCATGAGCACTGTTGGGACTCATGACCCTACACTTAGTCGTCCGGCTAACTTTTCTAGGCATATGACCACTGTTCAGACTCATAAGGCCACTGTTTAGGCTTATCATCTCACACTTAGACTTTTAAGCATATTTTTTTCAGGCGTAAGAGCCCTGTTTGGGCTCATCACCTTATACTTAACTTATTTTCAGACACATGAGCACTGTTGAGGCTCATGAGTCTTAGGCGTATTAGGTACTGTTTAGGCATATGAGAACTATTTGGACTCATGACCCTACTTAGAACATTTCTAAGGCAAATTTTTGGGCGTATGAGCACTATTAGGCTCATCAACTTTCTATCCAACTTATTACTATGAAATTTCCAAACCCAAACATCAAGCCTAATTGTTCTAAGCTTACCAAGGTCTTTCTAAGCATGAACTTCACATAAACAACTCATAAACATCATCAGGCATGCAAAATACATACGGGTTTACATACATAATCATAGTAAAAAAAAATACATTTTCAGCCCCAAAAAGGTTTAAAATAAGATCTAGAACTTTAGTTGCTTGGGTGATTCTTCTTCTCTAACCCGCGGGTAATGAGTTCACACGCCTAAAAACAACACCAAACACACACACCCGAGCACATATGCACATAAGAACACATAACCGAGGCTAATTTAGCCAAGAACAACTCAAAAACACTAAACTTTACCTTAAACTCAAATTCTTCTTCTTGTTCTTTAAATATCCGAGAGTTTCTCTGCTTTCTCTCTTTAAAAACCGAACAAGAAAGAGTGTGCAGAGGGTTATGGGCGGCCATATCACCTTTTACACCAACTTTTCATGATTTTTATCATTTTTTAACACTTTTGGTCCATCAACTTTGGGGTTGACTTTCATTTTATTTTTTTTCTTTCTCTTTTGTCCTTTTATTCCCTTCAAAAATACGGGTGTTACATATGTATAAAATTTGGCGAACAAGGTTTCTGCTTAGTGTTTAGACACAAACTTATAAACTAAGGGGCTGTTTGGCAACTTCTGAATGGGTAAGTGCTGAATCAATAAGAGGTCTGAACCAATAAGAGGTCTGAACCAATAAGAGGTCTGAACCAATAAGTGCTGAACCAGTTTAAGTCTGTTTGGTTGGATATCTGAATGACTGTGTAGAATGACTATTTTACACATCTGAATGACTATTTATTATTTGACACAAATTACAAACTTCACCAAATTACAACTTTAAAACATATCAAAATGGGCTGTGCAACATCACATCTACTAACCCATGATGAAAATTTCACCAAAATTGGTAGCTCTGTCTTGAGTTACCCATCTTCCTCAAAAACCAAAAACAACTTCTCATTGATCTTTTTGACCCAATCTTTCAAGAAACCTCAAATCTTGATTCTAATGACCCAATCTTTCATAAAACTTCAAATCTTGATTCTAAAAATCCAATCAATCTTTGAAGAAACTTCAAATCTTGATTCTAAAAACCAAATCTTTCAAGAAACTACAACTTATGATCCTAAAAACCCAATGTATCAAGAAAGCTCAAATCTTGATCCTAAAAATCCTGTCATTCAACAAACTTCAAATCTTAATCATAAAAAGGTGAATTGGGTTGTTGATAAGGATATGGTTGAAGCAGCAGTTCTCATCTTAATCTCTTATAATACACATGAAAAGTTGTTATACACATGAGTTTTAATGATTATTTGTTCCTTCTCCTTCTTAACATGCTGAACTAATCTTTTTACAGATGGGTTTTAATGAATTATAAAACCAATTTTAAGTTATTTATATTTTATATAGAGATAAGAGATAAGATGGGCAGCTATGCAAAGACAGTGAAGAAGACACGATTAAAGAAAGTTTATGTGAAGAAGACCTATAGATCTGTGAAGAAGAAGGAGGAAACCGACAGATCTGTGAAGAAGAAGACGTACCTGCGAAGGGGACGAAGGAGGAGACCGGGAGCAGTGGGGACAGAGACCGGGAGCAGTGGCGCCACTGGTGATGGTCGCCGGAGAGACGTTGCTGAAGGGGATGGAGGTGGAGACCGAGAGAACTTGAGAAGGGGGATTTTGGTCAGATGTAGTATGGTATCTGACCTAATAAGAGGCCAATAAGAGGTCTTTTTCAATAAGTGGTGATAAAACCAAACACTCCGGTCTGACCGAGTCAGACCTATGGATCTGACTGGAGTCAATAAGACCCAACCAAACACAGCCTAAGCCCACCTGGGTTCAAGTCGTGGGTGGTGTGGTTTTTGATTATAAATCTAGTGTTTTTTATATATTTTTTTGGAATTTGCATGTCTATAAAGATTTGTTTGAAAGGATTAAATCTAAAAGGATTCGTGCCTAGCGGTTAAGCTCAAACGTATAGACTAAACCCAGCCGTGTCCGAGTCTAGGGTGGTGGGGATTTTGTTCAACATTTTCTTTTAAGGTTAACAAGAAATTAAGACCCAAGAGTTGTGACGGGATCATACAATTACATTAGCATGGTTAAGCGCACATTTGCGAGCTTTATTGTGTGTGTTGTGTGTGACAACCCGAGTTTTTCCATTTTATTATATATAATAATAATAATAATAATAATAATAATAATAATAATAATAATAATAATAATAATAATAAGTAATAAAGTCCAGGGGGCTGTTGTGTCAATTCTGAAACTTCTAAAGAAGTTAACAACATAAAATAACAACCATTTAAACCCCAGGGACCATTTGTGTAATTCTTTAAAACCCAAACCCCCACCCCCGTTTTTCCGGCACCGGACCGGCCAAACTCCGGCCAATAGCCGGCGAGCCCCAAAACCACATAAAGACTCAATTTTAATAGCCCAAATTACCCCGAATCAGTTCATGGGCCAGAATCAAACGCAAGGCAACCACAAAACGCGTTTAACAGTCGATTAACGGCTATAAACTTTTCACTTTATTTTTCCCGAACGTTCAACGGCTAATTAATCCACTTACACATCACTTTAATCGAATAATTCAATCTACTCGAACTTTATCAACCTGTAAATCGAATGCTACTATCAATTCATCAAAACACACACAAATCAAACCAATTCGATCAAACCCTCTGTTCGAACCTGCAACTCAATCAACCATCACTCTCCGAGCCTTTTAAACCCAAACTGATAAAGGGCTTTCAATCCTTAGCTCCATTCGAAGCTTTCTGTACAATCAATTCGATTTTCATCAGTGTTTGATTGTCATTCGATTTCAAGTTAACCGCGACCTGTTCTTCGAAGTGTTCAAGCATCAATTCGAAACAAAACAGGTAATTGAGTACATCATTCTACTCGTGTTATCATGGGGAATAAAAGCCCCATGAATCTGGCCATTAACAGAATCAATTCGGGGTTCAATTTGATTGATTTCGAATTAGGGTTTGGATCGAATTGGGGGAAACTGGGATAGTTGGCTTAAAAACAAATCAAACTAACTACCACCGCGGCTGCGGCCTTTGGTTCACTGGTTCTGTGCATGCATTCTATCCGGGAGGTCCCGGGTTCGAACCCGGTTACCTCAACTATTTTTTTAAGCCATTTTAAGCCCCAATAAATATAGAAAAATTCTTAAAAATTATAAAAATAATTTTTATAAACCTTCCTTATTTAAAATGCTACATAAACATTTTCTGTGAATTTATTTTATTTAAAAACCTTAATAACTTTTATAAATTATTATCTTCAAACAACCATTTTTATAAAAATGAACACGAGATCGTGTTTAATTAAAGAATAACCGTGGAAATTGTAGAAATCATACAACTTGTAATTTCATAATTATTTACGAGTACTTCTTATAAAATTATACTTTAATTAATTAAAATTAAATCTATAAATCACAAAGTTTATAATTAAACTTAGATATATACAACTGAACGTGTGCGTCAAACCCAAATCGACTCAAATCCAACCAAATATATCTATTCGTGTTGCACACATCTTAAAGACGTAATTACCATTAATAATAGGTATTGCTCGTGGTTGAACGTGCATTGCTTTATTCTTTGAAGTCTCTTTCATTTCATAACATCAATTCAAGGTGAGTTTACAGCCCCACTTTACTTATATACTCTTTTGGGGGAGAGAAACATGCCGTTTTCATAAACATTACATTACATTTGGATTTCTGTAATACTGCATATACTTGATACTATGGTGTTATACTTGCCCAACGGACCGTTAAGATGGACTTAGCGAGGTAATTGTTAATAGTACTACTGGGATTGACATACCCCACCCGGGCTAGTCGCGCTAGCACAACGTTCGTCAAACGGTGAACGGTTAGCCTAATTACAAGTGTTGTGGTGTGATCCACATCCGGGCCTGTTTATTATTTGATTACATGTCAGCTCGGCCGCGATTTCATACACATAGTGATCATTATGGATTAGCTACCCACTATATGCTTTAATTACATAATCCGGGATTTTCATACTTGACGGATTACATAATCCGGGAATTACATACTTGACGGATTACATAATCCGGATTTTCATACTTGACGGATTTCATAATCCGGGAATTACATACTTAACGGATTACATAATCCGGGAATTTCATACTTGACGGATTACATAATCCGGGAATTACATATTTATCGGATTACACAATCCGGGGATTTCATTACTGATAATTACTGTTTTCTGATAAACCTGTGAACTCACCATTCTTGTATTGAGATTTTGCATGTTTTCTCTCAGGACATTGATGTGGTACGATTAGGAGCACAACATCTACCGCATGTCATCCAGCATTCATCACAAACTGTTTTCAAGATTAAATCTTCATTTATTTTGTATAAACTGGATTGGACGCGTGTTTACGTGTTCCAAAACTATTGTTAAAAGTTATCTTGTTTACGCTTCCTCAATACTTAAATATAATTAGATTGTTTCATTATTATTAAGCAATCTATCTGTTTTATAATTATCGAGTCGTTTGGTGTAACTGATGCTTATCTGAGATCCTGGTTATGTCACACGCCTGACGGTAAACCCCGTTAGTGGATTTTGAGGGTGTGACAGATTGGTATCAGAGCATTAGTTATAGCGAATTAAAATGAACCTTGCATCTTATTTGCATTGCATTTTAGACTATAGCTGGATTTGCATTAGTTACACACACATAGATTACTAAGCTATGCCTACTAAATTGGTTGCCTGAGAATTTTTGCTTTAACATATCCCTGTGAGCATATGGCTACCGGGATGGTGGCTCCGAGTTGCTGTGAGTCACGGGAGAGTTTGTGTGCATTTGACATCGTCTAAATGTTCTTAATGATTTGTGTGACACATAGACACCTGTATTCTGGATTTCCTGGCAAAAGGCCCTCGGGCTAAGGCAAGCATATCGCATAAATCTCATTGTGAGACCAGTTATGCTTACCTGGGGATTTCTGGGATGAGTGATAAACTATGGTCAAGACACAAGTCTCTAAGGCAAAAGGGTCAAATATCTTGACATGTCAACGATTCCTAAATCTTGCTGATCTTTTCGTATACTTTGATTGATCGACCCCGATATAATACTTACCTATTTGGTACTTCTATCATTGATGACCACTGTACTTGACAAGATATGTTAACCTGATAGGAGGAACCAGGGGTGATCATGCAAAGCAAATTACCATTACAGGTGCACACGTAATTATAATTTGTCGTGCATGCTAAGTCCGGTGAATCTGGTCGGGTGGTAACATTGTAGTCAGTATAAGTCAACATTCCTACACCTTGATCAAGAAAGTCTCGGACTTCATAGAACATAGCCACTGATATGGAAACTATCTATCAGTTCTACTTGTAGGAATGCTCACCCTTACCTTGAATTTGGACGAAATCCAAACCATGACATTTGTGTTAATCCTTCGGATTCAGACTGATTCTCTAGCTTGTCTATTTCTTTAAATTCTTGAATTTCTCTTCCTTTTCATTCCAAGACAAAAGGTCTATTTTCATACGACTGATAGCTTTTGATATTTGGAAATTTGTAGAATGTCTGGAAGAGGACGTGGACGCGGGAGAGGTAACATCTCAATGACACCCGCAGAATTGGCAGCCATAATCAATCATAGTATTACCGCCGCGTTGGCAAGCCAACACCCTCCACAGCAGAACCCTATTGGATAACCGACTTGCACCTACAAGTCCTTTATGGACTGCAAACCTAACCCGTTCAATGGAACTGAGGGAGCGGTGGGACTGCTCCGTTGGTTCGAAAAGCTAGAGTCAGTGTTCGAAATCTGCAACTGCCCTGCTGGAAATAGGGTAAAATATGCTGCTGGCACACTGGATGGTGCTGCTCTGAGCTGGTGGCACACAAGTTCAGATGTTAGGCGTTGAAACTGCAAACGCCACAACATGGGAGGAATTCAAGGACCTGCTAAAAGAGGAGTACTGTTCACGAGATGCAGTACAAAACTAGAAACCGAATTTTAGAACCTGAAAATGGTAGGTTCTGAGATCGAAGCCTACACAACTCGTTCTCACGAGTTGGCTACTCTGTGCCCTACTATGATTAACCCGGCTTACAAACGGGTTGAAAGGTACATTGATGGGCTAGTCCCAGAAATACAGAGCATGGTCACCACTGCAAGACCAGCTACCATACAGGAGGCTATCCGACTGGCGTACAAGCTGACGGATCAGGCCGTCGCACAGGGCAAGCTACCCCCGCGAGGTACTGCATCGGCTTTCAAGGAAAACAAGAGGAAATGGGAACCTTCCACCAGTGAGAAGCAACCTACATCCTCCACTCATCAACAACAACAACACAAGAAGTTTAATCCGTCCCAATCTTCTCATTTGGGCGGCTATCATGGAAACCTCCCAAAATGCAACAAATGTCAGCTCCATCATACTGGGCAGTGCACAAGGAACACTTGAGAGAGATGCGGGAAGTTTGGGCATGTTGCCAAGTATTACCGGGTAAACCTCTCTGGAAAAGCACCCCAACACCAGCAGAACCACAATCAGACGGTGTGTTATGAATATGGTCAATCCGGACACTTTAAAAGGGATTGCCCGAGACGGAAAAAGAACGGTGACAATGGTGCTGCTGATAAGCCCAAAGACAACAACAATGGTGGTGGCGGTGGAAGAGGCAGAGCCTTCATCATGGGTTCAGGTGAGGCTCGAAATGACCCTACTGTAGTGTCTGGTAGATTCACTATTAATGGATGTTATGCCTCTATTCTATTTGACTCTGGTGCTGATAAGAGTTATATGTCCATCAAGTTTAGTAAAAAACTAGGAATGGTGCCTACTGACTTGAGCTCTAAGTATGCCATAGAAATAGCCGATGGTAGGACAATAACAGTAACACAAGTGTAAACTAGGCCTATCCGGACACATTTTCTGCATAGACCTTATTCCTGTCACACTAGGAAGCTTCGATGTAGTAGTCGGGATGGATTGGTTATCCCAAAACAGTGCTGAGATCATTTGCAAGGAGAAGCTGATCAAGTTACCTATTTCGAACGATGAAATTCTTACAGTGGAAGGAGAAAAGGTGGGTGCGGTGGTCGGCATCATATCATATTTGAAGGCATAGAAATGTCTCAGAAAAGGACACCTTGCCTTGATGGCACTTGTTACCGAAACAAAGGCGGATGAAAGGCGAATTGAAGATATTCCCGTTGTTAGAGACTTTCCCGAAGTATTTCCCGAAGACCTACCTGGCCTTCCTCCACATAGACAGGTGGAATTCCAGATTGAATTAGCACCTGGAGCAGCTCCGATAGCTCGGGCGCCGTACCGTTTGGCACCGAACAAACTACAAGAGCTGTCTAAGCAATTGCAAGAATTGTTAGACAAGGGATTCATACGTCCCAGCTCTTCCCCCTGGGGAGCTCCAGTGCTTTTCGTTAAAAAGAAAGATGGAACCTTCAGGATGTGTATTGACTACCGCGAACTGAATAAGGTGACAATCAAGAATAGGTATCCACTCCCACGCATTGATGATTTGTTCGACCAGTTACAAGGATCCAGCTACTATTCCAAGATTGATTTGAGATCAGGTTATCATCAGTTGAGGGTTCGAGAAGAAGACATCTCCAAGACTGCGTTCCGGACACGCTATGGGCACTACGAGTTCACCGTAATGCCTTTTGGGCTGACCAATGCCCCAGCAGTTTTCATGGACCTCATGAACCGTGTCTGCAAACCTTATTGGATAAGTTTGTCATTGTATTCATTGATGACATACTAATCTACTCCCGTAATAAGGAAGATCATGAGGGACATTTGAAGACCATACTGGAATTGTTAAGAGATGAACAGCTATACGCGAAGTTCTCAAAATGTGACTTCTGGATGCGTGAAGTGCAATTCCTTGGGCATGTGGTGAATGAAAAGGGTATACATGTTGATCCTTCAAAGATTAAAGCAATCAAGGAATGGCCGGCACCAAAGACGCCTACTGAGGTGCGATAATTCCTTGGTTTGGCAGGCTATTACCGGAGGTTTATCGAAGGATTTTCTAAATTGGCGCAACCTTTGACTGCCCTAACTCGTAAGGGAGTAATATACAAGTGGAGCAGCAAAGAGGAAACAACGTTTCAAGCGCTTAAAGACAAACTCTGCAGCGCACCAATCCTAGCCTTACCAGAAGGACTGATGACTTTGTTGTTTACTGTGATGCGTCCATCCAAGCTTTGGGATGTGTACTGATGCAACGCGACAAAGTCATAGCTTGTGCATCTAGACAGCTCAAGGTGCATGAGAGGAACTACACAACGCATGATCTGGAACTAGGAGCCGTAGTGTTTGCCTTGAAGATCTGGAGGCACTACCTATATGGAACCAGGTGCACGATCTATACAGATCATAAGAGCCTCCAGCACATATTTGACTAGAAGGAATTGAATATGCGGCAACAACGATGGTTAGAGTTACTCAATGATTATGACTGTGCGATCAAGTACCATCCGGGGAGGCTAATGTAGTAGCCGATGCCCTGAGTCGCAAGGAAACTCTAAAGCCTCGTCGGGTGCGCGCATTGCAAATGACAATCCACTCTGACCTGCCAGAGCAAATCAAAGCTGCTCAATCTGAGGCTTTGAAGAAGGAGAACCTAAAAGCAGAATCCATGCGAGGCATGGAGAATCAGTTGGAGATTAAAGCTGATGGAATCCGTTATTTTATGAAACGGATCTGGGTACCCCAGCACGGGAATTTGCGAGAACTGATAATGGATGAAGCTCATAAGTCACGTTATTCGATCCATCCAGGTTCAGACAAGATGTATCAGGACTGAAAGAATTTTACTGGTGGCCGAGAATGAAGGCGGAGATAGCCACATACGTAAGCAAATGCCTAACTTGTTCCAAGGTTAAGGTAGAATACCAGAGACCATCTGGATTACTCCAACAACCGGAAATTCCAGTGTGGAAATGTGAGCAGATCTCCATGGACTTCATCACAAAGTTACCTAGGACTCCCAGCGGATGCGATACCATTTGGGTTATAGTAGATCGCTTAACGAAATCCGCACACTTTCTGGCAATCCGAGAGACTGATCGAATGGAGAAGCTTACCCGTATCTATTTAAGGGAAATAGTCTCTCGACATGGCGTAACGATATCTATCATTTCTGACCGTGATGCTCGGTTCACTTCTCACTTCTGGCAATCATTACAACGGTCATTAGGAACGCGGCTGGATATGAGTACTGCATATCACCCGCAGACCGATGGTCAAAGTGAGCGTACAATCCAAACACTGGAAGACATGTTGCGTGCCTGTGTGATCGATTTTGGCAGCAGTTGGGAAACTCATCTACCATTGGTTGAGTTCTCCTATAATAACAGTTATCACACCTCGATCAAGGCAGCTCCATTTGAGGCATTGTATGGACGTAAGTGCCGATCACCTATCTGTTGGGCAGAAGTAGGAGAAAGCCAACTTACAGGACCTGAACTTGTGCACGAAACGACCGAGAAGATCGTGCAAATTCGCAACCGTATGGCGGCAGCACGTGATCAACAAAAGAGTTACGCCGACAAGCGTCGGAAGCCATTGGAGTTTCAGGTTGGTGACAAAGTATTACTGAAGGTCTCACCCTGGAAGGGTGTGATACGCTTTGGAAAGCGTGGGAAGTTAAGCCCAAGATATGTAGGGCCATTTGAGATTGTCAAACGGATTGGCCCAGTAGCCTATCAGTTGAATTTACCTGAAGAACTCAGGGGATACATGATGTGTTTCACGTATCCAATCTGAGGAAATGTCTGTCTGATGAATCATTGATCGTGCCTTTAGAGGAACTAAAGATAGATGACCGACTACATTTTATCGAAGAACCAGTGGAGATTATGGATCGAGAAGTCAAGACACTAAAGCATAGCAAAATTCCCATTGTGCGCGTAAGATGGAACTCCAAACGGGGACCAGAGTTTACGTGGGAACGGGAGGATCAGATGAAGTCTAAATATCCGCACTTGTTCGTGGATACAACTTCGGAACCTAACTCCAACTGAATTTCAGGACGAAATTCTCTCAAACTGAAGGATACTGTGACATCTCACAATATCAAGCAAAGAACATTGTGGGTTTACTTTCACATTTGTTCTACCTCATAAAGTTTCACATGCGTGTGACAGTTCAGATGATATAGATGGATTTAATGAACAAAATTTTAGAAACATTCAAGATATTCCCAAATCAGAAAGGAAACCTAAGATTCTTCTTGTTGAAGATCATGTGGTGAATGTGATGGTGTGTGACATCTGTCACTAACAAGTACGTCAATTAGCAATATGCTCGTTAACTCATCGTGTGTATTAACTGTCCTTATGTATTTTCATGGTCTATTTCTCGGTTTAACCGAATTCTCCGTATAATTGTTTGTTAACCCCGGTGTTCCAATTTTCGGGACGAAAATTCTTTCAACAGGGGGATAATGTGACAACCCGAGTGTTTCCATTTTATTATATATATATAATATAATATAATAATAATAATAATAATAATAATAATAATAAGTAATAAAGTCCAGGGGCTGTTGTGTCAATTCTGAAACTTCTAAAGAAGTTACAACATAAAAATAACAACCATTTAAACCCCAGGGACCATTTGTGTAATTCTTTAAAACCCAAACCCCCGCCCCCGTTTTTCCGGCACCGGACCGGCCAAACTCCGGCCAATAGCCGGCAAGCCCCAAAACCACATAAAGACTCAATTTTAATAGCCCAAATTACCCCGAATCAGTTCATGGACCAGAATCGAACACAAGGCAACCACAAAACGCATTTAACAGTCGATTAACGGCTATAAACTTTTCACTTTATTTTTCCCGAACGTTCAACGGCTAATTAATCCACTTACACATCACTTTATCGAATAATTCAATCTACTCGAACTTTATCAACCTGTAAATCGAATGCTACTGTCAATTCATCAAAACACACACGAATCAAACCAATTCGATCAAACCCTCTGTTCGAACCTGCAACTCAATCAACCATCACTCTCCGACCCTTCTAAACCCAAACTGATAAAGGGCTTTCAATCCTTAGCTCCATTCGAAGCTTTCTGTACAATCAATTTAATTTTCATCAGTGTTTGATTGTCATTCGATTTCAAGTTAACCGCGACCTGTTCTTCGAAGTGTTCAAGCATCAATTCGAAACAAAACAGGTAATTGAGTACATCATTCTACTCGTGTTATCATGGGGAATAAAAGCCCCATGAATCTGGCCATTAACAGAATCAATTCGGGGTTCAATTTGATTGATTTCGAATTAGGGTTTGGATCGAATTGGGGGAAACTGGGATAGTTGGCTTAAAAACAAATCAAACTAACTACCACCGCGGCTGCGGCCTTTGGTTCACTGGTTCTGTGCATGCATTCTATCCGGAGGTCCCGGTTCGAACTCGGTTACCTCAACTATTTTTTTAAGCCATTTTAAGCCCCAATAAAATATAGAAAAATTCTTAAAAATTATAAAAATAATTTTTATAAACCTTCCTTATTTAAAATGCTACATAAACATTTTCTGTGAATTTATTTTATTTAAAAACCTTAATAACTTTTATAAATTATTATCTTCAAACAACCATTTTTATAAAAATGAACACGAGATCGTGTTTAATTAAAGAATAACCGTGGAAATTGTAGAAATCATACAACTTGTAATTTCATAATTATTTACGAGTACTTATTATAAAATTATACTTTAGTTAATTAAAATTAAATCTATAAATCACAAAGTTTATAATTAAACTTAGATATATACAACTGAACGTGTGCGTCAACCCAATCGACTCAAATCCAACCAATATATCTATTCGTGTTGCACACATCTTAAAGACGTAATTACCATTAATAATAGGTATTGCTCGTGTTTGATCGTGCATTGCTTTATTCTTTGAAGTCTCTTTCATTTCATAACATCAATTCAAGGTAAGTTTACAACCCCACTTTACTTATATACTCTTTTGGGGGAGAGAAACATGTCGTTTTCATAAACATTACATTACATTTGGATTTCTGTAATACTACATATACTTGATACTATGGTGTTATACTTGCCCAACGGACCGTTAATATGGACTTAGCGAGATAATTGTTAGTAGTACTACTGGATTGACATACCCCACCCGGGCTAGTCGCGCTAGCACAACGTTCGTCAAACGGGTGAACGGTTAGCCTAATTACAAGTGTTGTGGTGTGATCCACATCCGGGCCTGTTTATTATTTGATTACATGTCAGCTCGGCCGCGATTTCATACACATAGTGACATTATGGATTAGCTACCCACTATATGCTTTAATTACATAATCTGGGATTTTCATACTTGACGGATTACATAATTCGGGAATTATATACTTGACGGATTACATAATCCGGGATTTTCATACTTGACGGATTTCATAATCCGGGAATTACATACTTGACGGATTACATAATCCGGGAATTTCATACTTGACGGATTACATAATCCGGGAATTACATATTTATCGGATTACACAATCCGGGGATTTCATTACTGATAATTACTGTTTTCTGATAAACCCGTGAACTCACCAGTCTTGTACTGAGATTTTGCATGTTTTCTCTCAGGACATTGATGTGGCACGATTAGGAGCACAACATCTACCGCATGTCATCCAGCATTCATCACAAACTGTTTTCAAGATTAAATCTTCATTTATTTTGTATAAACTGATTGGACGCGTGTTTACGTGTTCCAAAACTATTGTTAAAAGTTATCTTGTTTACGCTTCCGCAATACTTAAATATAATTGGATTGTTTCATTATTATTAAGCAATCTATCTGTTTGTAATTATCGAGTCGTTTGGTGTAACTGATGCTTATCTGAGATCCTGGTTATGTCACACGTCTGACGGTAAACCCCGTTAGTGAATTTTGAGGTGTGACATTGTGATAGTGACACAAACCTGGTCAATATATAAAAAACATATGAACTTGCGATGGATTGTGATTGGGATTGAAATACATATAGAAGTTATGGCCTAATAATTTATAAGCGATGGATTGTGTTTTGGGATTCAAACACAGATAGAAGCTATGGCCTAATAATTTATAAAAAACAATTTAAACTAAAAGGGAATATAGGAAAAAGTAAAAGAAAAAACGGGAAACAAAACCCAAAAATAAAAAAGTTGATAGGCCGCAAGTTCGATCTTGCGGAACGACTAGCACGGACTTTCTATACTCACAACTTTACGTCAATTTAAAAAACATACAAATTTAACATCTATACTTTGAAAAAAGAGAAAACATTTATCCTTTCATCAATTATAACGTGACAAGTGATAGACTGACAGATGAGAGATCCATTAACCTTTTTCATATAAGGTATGGTATAATTTTGAAGGTCACACCGGAAGCATCCTTACTATCATTTGTGATATGTAATGGCGGATCTAGAAATGTACTTAAATGGAGTCACAGTTTTTAAATACTCTATTTATATAGAAGAGGATAGAAAAATGTTGTGTTGGGTCGGGTTAAGTTGGTCACATAATAAAAATAAGATTCAGTTTAAACAAAACATCATCACTAGAATGAAAAGACACATAATATATAAACGATGGTCTTTACGAAATTAAAATAAAGCATCCTATAGTTGTTTCCTTCGAGATTTTATTTTTTGAAAACGTTGTATTACATCTTCGACATAAGTTTATTTGAAGAAAAACAAATGCAAGAATCATATATGTATCCATCACCCATCCAATCTTCGTAATCACATGCTTCTTTAAGAAAAACTTCTTCAAAATACTAACAAATTGATTATTGATAATCTATTGATCTGCAGTAAGTTATGAATCTTGTCTTCTGATGGACAAATCGTCTCTGCTACCTCATGAGTCTATTTTTTTAGGTTTTCTTGAAATGGGCTTCGCCACGGCACATAGGGCCGATCCCCTAGGCGAGGCTAGCTTGCTTGCAAAAGGCGGTTGTCTTTTGTTTGATGAGAACGAGAAGGCAATTGACTGCAGGCCTATTGGGTGGGGGCGACTGGAAGAAGACAGCATGGGGCAAAGCAAAGGGTAGAGCTTCGAGTGACCTTGATCTTTGCTCTTCGACAACCTGTCAGTCGAAGCTCCTCTGTCACGCCCTAGCCGAGCGGTCATCACATTTTAAAGTTCAAACACTATCCTCAAGTGTTGCAAGTGGCTATCTAGGTTGTCACTTTGAATCAAGATGTCATCGAAAAAAACCAGTACAAATTTCCTCATATAATCCATGAAAACCTCATTCATGCATGAAAGCCTGAAATGAGGCTGGAGCATTAGTTAAACCAGAGGGCATAACTATTAACTCGTAATGGCTCTGAAACGGCGACGAAAACGTTCACCAGGAGGCTTTACTTTCTGCTTTACTGTGATTTACCGCTAATGGAGGTAAAGGAACAAAGTCTGTACCGAAGAGGGGGAGGGGGTGTATTTTAATTTAATTACTTCATAGGTTTTTGGGTATTTACATTTTAATGGAAGCGAGTTTATTTAGTTGTTTAATTATTAACTTAATTTTTTTTTTCAAGTTTTGGGTTTACAAGTAGATTTTTTTTAAAACTAATGTAGTCACTGTCTAAAAACTGACAGATACATCTTCATATACGAGAAAAAATTCATTGTATTACTGTGACTCAAGTCCCTTCAAGCTAATTCCGCCCATGATGATACGAGTAAGCTTTGTTTATATCTTACCCTCTCATGCCCTATAATTAGCTTTGTTACGACAAAATTATTGAGTATAACTATTGTTATGGTATAATATAATTTCTACGTTTTCGTCTATGTTCTTTCTAAAATACGACAAATTAACACGTCGTACTAAGGTGGTGTTTGGGATTCCTTTTCTAATATCCTTTTGACTTATTTAAAGGGTAAAAAGATAAAATATCTCTCCAAATAAGTCAATAAGCTAAAAATTTTAACTTATTGACTTTTTTTAAGGGACATTTTTGTCTTCTCACCCTTTCAAAAGCTAAAAAGTGCTTTTGAAAGGAAATCCAAACACACCCAGGTTATAAATTTAAAAGCAATGACTTAAAAGACAGTGGGAAAAAAGGTAAAAAGAATAAGGATAAATCCACAAAGTGATAAGATATGTCGTTGTTCGTATTGGGCACGACCACATTATCATCTCCAATAGACGCCACACCAGATAATTCCTCCTCCACCCCTGTAACGGAATCCTTATCTTCTTCAACTTCTTTAAACTATACATACAAACCCCATGTATCTACACACCACTCAAAATCCTACATCGAATCTTCCAACTCTTCAATTATTACTATATGGAATATTCCCTCTCGTCTTCCATCATCATCAACAACCGTCAGGCAACCGTCTCCTCCTCTTCTCCGGCGAACAATCGCCGGAGTTCGACCGGAACGGGAAGTTCACACTCTCCGATCGCGTTTTCCGGCGTATCGCTCGTGAAACGCTGTCGTTCGAGAGCTGTGGTTGCTTGTGTGAGTGAATATGACGGGGGTAGTGGTTGCTGTGAGTTTAGTTGCTTGAATACGCCGGTTGAGCCGGTGACGCCGGCCGGCCGGTATTTGTCCGGTGTGTTGTTGAATGATCGGAGGTTGTTTCATGACGCGGTGGCGGAGACGTTGGAGAAATTGGTTGCTGATGTTGATGAAGCTTGTGCTCGTAGAACGTTGAGTGTTGATTCGAGTGAAGATGTGCTTCATAGGTTTGTGCTTCTTCTCTGTTCTTCAATCGATTCGATTTGTGTTTTCGTCGATTCGTAGTTTTGTTTTGTTTCAGTATTCAATTGTTGGAATTCAATATGTGTATCCTCCATTAGCAGTTACAGAAAACTAGAATAACGCTATGTTCCAAATTATTGTTATGAATTGTAACATTTGATGACTTTTAATTTTATGTTGTTATTTGTGAATCGTGTTAAATGGGTTGTGTGGGGTGATGTTATGTTACTGAACAGGTAATATTAATCGTGTTAAACAGGTTGTATCGCATAACACGTTTATAAACAAGTCCGCGTTTTTGTTTAGTTAATCGTGTCGTGTTTGTGTTTACTACCTGTGTTAATCGTGTTATGTCCCGTTCAACCTGTTTAGACCTGTTTTTGCCAGCCCTAGATTCATTTTAGTGTTCATCTGCTTTATCTGCTCATGGTTATGACCAATTGATTACAATGTAGTCCTCTAATTTGTTAATCTTATATCACCAGGAGGATTATGGAGCTAAAAGAACAAGAATGCAAATCCTCTGTAGAAGATGTCATGTACATGTTAATCTTCTACAAATTCTCTGAACTCAAAGTTCATCTAATTCCACCTCTTTCGAAGTGTATATACAACAACAGACTAGAAATCTTGCCTTCAAAAGACTGGGAGCTCGAGTCGATTCACAGCTTCGAGATCTTGGAGATGATAAGAGAGTATCTAACATTTGTTACCGGATGGAGATCAGACTTCAGTGTAACCGAAAATTGGGCCACAACCAAAATTGAAAAGGCTTATCTTTGTCAAATCTATACTGCATCGATTCTATTCGGTTACTTTCTCAAATCCACAACCTTAAGGCACCAACTAGAAACGAGTCTTGTTGATCCGATTGATGACATGGTCATGAACTCGTACAATTGCAGAAGACTGAACTTGGTATTCGCTCACTTGCACAAGATACCAACATCACCATTCGATGGTACAAAGGAACGAGAGAAGTTGATTTCATATTTGAAGGGATTCACCCCTGATTCACTAGCGAAATGCTCAACCAAATTCAAAAGAGGCTTTGAATCTGATAACAAAACATAGTATTGCACTGTTTGGTGATGTTGAATCTAAAGAAGTGATATCGACATCATTTGCTACCCTGAAAAGATTAGTCTTGGAGGCGATCGCCTTTGGTTCATTTCTTTGGGATACAGAAGAGTATGTGAATACTGTATATAATCTTGAGGAGATCAACTAATTTTCAAGAACCCATAAACATCAGAAAACTTCTGGTCTAGTAAGTTTTATGAGTAATTATACATATTAGTGTTTATATTTATCTGCTTTGATCTTTATGTGTAAATGTGAGCTTTGACAAATGGTGCATATATGTATAAAGTCGGTGGTGTTTTTGGGTATTAATCATTTTAGTATGTAATTAGTGGGAAATCGAGGATTAATCTCTTTGTTTCTGATGCTGCAATTAGTGGTAGTTTAGCGTGGTCAATGGTCTCTTTCCTTGCACTTGAATGGTAGAAACTGCCTATCTTGTTCGATAGCAGTCAATGCTATCTTAGCTTTTAAAGCATCAAACTTGTGGGTAACCCTAACACCGGACTACATAAGGTCTGGACTTCATAGGCGGGGATCAATTATCTCCGCCTACATGTAATTACTTTTAACAATACTATTTGGCTAAAACATTTTGCGTCTCAATAGAAAACAAAATGGTATGTGTCCGTTCATTTTAAAGTAACGGTCTTTAGCATTATCCAATGGATCTTACCTTGATTCATGTCTCCCAACAACGTACGATCGCCAGATTACAACATATGGTTGCTACAACAGAGTGACGTCTCGGATGCTACATCCTATGTAGCAAGTAGCAACGCTAAGCTTTCACCAAATGGGGAGATTGTTAAAGTGTCATCTGGATTGCTTGCTTGATAACGTGAACCATGATCCTTGCCATTCTTTTCAACCTGAATAAAGTAATGAAATAAAAGTAAAAAAAAAACAAGTTAACTCTAGGGGCTTATGGGATAGGTTAGCTCGATTTATCATCGGAGTGAAGAGCGGTTCACCATCATTTCCATAGTGTTTTTTATTATGATTTTTTTATTTTTATTTTATTTATTTTTAACGACAAACCTATCCTACTCATAAATTATCTATACTACACCATTGTTTGAGTTAGAATCCAGAACCTCCTCTCTAAGACATAAAGCCTTTATCAAATGGGGCACACTAGGATTTCCATAGTGTGTTAAGTTGTTGGAATCTTTATAATATGAGAAAATAAATAAATACACAATAATTTTATTTTTAAATAAAATCATTCAATTTGAATTTAATTTAGGTGTTTCAAGTTTGAGTCTTTCAATAATTTTTTTATGTTTTAATATTGAATTCAATTTTTCAGTAGCGATTTGAAAAGTGTTTCAACTTAGGGTTTGCTATAAGTACAATGTGATACTTAGTTGCTAGACCGCCTAGACGCATTGAAAACCCATCAACATTCTCTTACTTGAGCACTCCTTTTTTTATCCTTTAAAGTTTTAGCAATCTTTCTCTCTAATACAAGATATTCTTGCGGGCATAGAGTCCTTCCCGGTTGTACATACAACTTCGAACGTTGTACCCTAAGAAACATTAGGGTTTTCTTGGGAAACTCGAAATTTGTTTTAAAGGACTCGTGTTAAACACAAAGCCTCGGTTATAAAATTAGTTTTCGTATTCTCTATTCGCAATTTTTCTATTATTTCAATTGTAATATGTACCGTGATGTACTGCTTTCTTTGATTATTTTTGTTGTATCGGAATATATATACATAAGTGTTAGTTTCGGACTTTTGACGAAGGTTCCTACGTTAATCTCTATATTTTTAGTGTTGAAATCATACGCGTTACCTTTCGGGCTTATAGTTTAAAACCCTTTGTGACTTTATTAAAATTTGTAATTTACGAAACCTTGTTTTCTTTTAAAAGAACATCTAGAATAAATCTTCTAAAAGAAAAAAAAATCGAAAACATCATGTACGATTTAAACTTATATAATTACATCCCAATAACATTACAAAGCAGAAAAAGTTTAAAACTGGTCTTACTAATGAATTTTGATTCATTTTAAAATTCCAAATTTCTTCTTAAAATTTCCATTCCAAAATAAGTTTAATTAAATTTCAACCAATGTTATGAGGGTCGGGTCGAATCGGCCAGTCTAACCGGTCCAACCGTGAATCGCTTTGCGTACCGATCCGATCACTACTAGTTCGTTTTAAAGGGGTTGAACCGACTGGTTGATCCCGAGTCGACGGTTGGAACCGGTCGAACCATGGGTCGGACCAATTGAACCACTCTTTATATATATTTTTAATTTTTCAGTATTTTTTTATATATATTTATTAAAATAGTTATAATTTAATCCGGTTCTCATATTTGCTGTCCAATACAATGGCCGGAAAATTTAGTCATATATTAAAATTTTATCATATATTAAAAAAAACCTGGACAACCATGTACTTACATCTATATAGCATAAATACTAAATAGTAATACAACATCAACAAAATTTAGTCAACTCACTCACAAATTCCCCGATACAATGGCCCGAAAATTAGTGCAGGCTGTGTGTTACGATTCTTATGGCGGAGGTGCCCCCGGTTTAAAGGTAATGTTTACACTCCGATAAACTCTTAAGTGCAATCCCACACACAAATCGGTAATAAGCTGAAATCAAATTCAAGTTTTCACTTCTTACCATCTTCTCTTATGAAAATCGTCTAGTTTTGATTGATCGACAGTTTCACTTCGTTTTCACTCTTCCGTTTGATCACGATCTATATATTTCTATGAGGAGCTAAGTTCGATTTTAGTCCTTAATGCTTGTTAAAAATAACCATGGTTTTCACGACCGGATCGGACGGGCTTGTCCGACCTGTTCGACCGGGGATCGGTCTGGTGGCCGGTCCGGTCAGCTATCGTTCGGTTTGATCTGGTTGAACCGGCCGGTTCGCCCCGAACCGGTGGTCGGACTGGGAACTGGACCCGTTCGGACCGGATTTGGTATTTTGTTTTTTATTTTTTTGGGTAAAAACGAGATGTTGAACTATAAATTAGTGTGTTAGATATACAAATATAGTTAAATTTTATATATAATTATAAAATACATATATAAATCATATATAAATTACTTATATTTGATTATATATATAACTATATATATAATATATTATATATATAATTATGACGTCATCCGGTTCTTAAATCTGGTCTAATCGGTCCGACCACCAAAACAGTAAGGCGTTTGGTTCGACGTCCGATCCGGTTTTGAAAACATTGAAAATAACAATTCTCTAAAAGTTTCATAAGTTGTTTTAATTTTAGTTTAAAATTTTATTACTTGTTTCAACTTCATCCAAAATAATGAAACTTTTGAAGTGAAATTAAAACAACATACGAAACTTTTATGGTTAATTGATGTTTTTTATCGTTTGGAGACAAATAGTTATTTTAATTAAACCTTATGGAGCAAAATTATCTTTTGTGATGTATGCTTTGTGATATATGCATTATAATTTGGCTGTTATTGTTGTCGAGCCGGGGTCTCTTTGTAAGCGGTCTCTCTGTCTCTCAAGATAGAGGAAAAACTGACCACCACCCACCCCTCCTAGACCCTACTCTCTGTGGACATACTGAGTATGTTTGTTTGTTTGTTTGTTTGTTTGTTTGTTACAAATACTTGAAATTTTACATCTATTTTGGTAGCTTGGAGAAGGATATTGGATAGATCATAGATGTAGGAGATAGATTAATCACTTGCATATTGTAGATTCAAACAAACTTTGCCAATGTGATAAAAGTTGCAGTATGTTAGTTTGAATTTAGTGATGCACTGATGCTGAATTTGTATCTTCTGCAGCATGTTGAAATCCCTGTTCCTGCTCCTGGCAATGGTGAGATGCTGCTTAAAATCGAAGCCGCAAGCATAAACCCGATCGATTGGAAGATTCAAAAAGGAATAGCTCGGCCGGTTTTTCCCCGAAAATTTCCATATGTACCAGGTTGGTTCCAAACTTTGTAGCAAAATCATCATGTAGTTTTGCCTGGGTGTATAATAATCACTCATGTAAATGAATGGTTTCATTTCTATATGATTTTTCTTTCACATCATTAACATCTTAAGTTTGAACATATCAAACTCTTAGCAAGCCGACTAAGTTTTTTTATTGAGTTAATATTTTCTTACAAAAGCGTTTGATTGACCATTGATATGCTATTTGTTTAAAAGAACTTAAAGAAAAGTACAAAAACAGCACGTTTTCCTTTTCTCTTTGAATGCGTATAGTACCAACACAGCTGAAATCTGTTGTTTATTTTCGGTGTCACACATTTGCGTCACATGCACCATAAAATTGTACTTTTACAACTTGTTACTAGTCTACTAGACAAAAGTATGACACAGAAAATGAGATAACAGATCCAAGCACTAAATCATAATCATTATAGGTTAATCTTGATGGGTCGGGTCAAGTCAAGTCATGAGTTTGAACTGGTCAAAGTACAAGTTTTGATTTTCTAGTTATGTGTTAGTGGGTTGCAACTTATGGTAGTGTTTCTCTTATCGTAGGAAGTAGTGGGTTAGTTTTTTTTTTCTTTTGATTTAGTGTATATAATCTCTTCACCAATATGAATGAAAGAGAGCAAGAGTTTGTGAATGTGTAATCTTGGGCCTGAACCAACAACCATAAGTCCATAACCATATTTGTTTGTTGGTATAGTTACCGATGTAGCTGGAGAGGTGGTGGAGGTTGGACCTGGAGTAGAGAAATTTAAAGTTGGTGACAAAGTTATTTCACACCTTGTGAGTTTCATCTTTGTAACTTTGTTTCCTGAGTGGTTCTTATGACTTTATTTTGATAGGTAATTAGGGATTTTGAATTAAGGTTCGCGCTAAACTGCTAAAGTTTCTACCTTAATGTGTGTTTGTTAATATGAACTGGATGACAGGGGGGTCCGGGTGGAGGACTAGCCGAGTATGCTACGGCTAAAGAGAGCACAACGGCTCTAAGACCACCTCAAGTCTCAGCTGCAGATGGCTCATCTCTAGTTGTTGCGGGGTGCACCGCTCTTCGTGCCCTTACTGTAATTGGTGGACTAAAGCTAGATAAAACCGGACCACTCACAAATGTCCTAGTAACCAACGGTTCAGGCGGGGTTGGTCACTATGCGGTCCAACTTGCAAAACTCGGAAACACCCACATAACGACAACGTGTGGGGCACGTAACATTGAGTTTGTCAAAAGTTTAGGAGCTGATGAGGTTCTAGACTACAAGACCCCAGAAGGAGCCGCCCTCAAAAGCCCATCCGGCAAGAATTACGATATAGTAATCCACTGCACCACTGGGATCCCGTGGACGATCTTCAAGGCGAACCTGACTACAAACGGGAAAGTAATCGATTTAACCCCGAATGGCAGTACATTTTGGAACTATGCTGTGAACAAACTCAAGTTCTCAAACAAGCAACTTCTGCCATTGATTATGGTACCGAAAGCAGAAGAGATCGAGTGCCTAGTGAGTTTGATGAAAAAAGGGAAAATCAAAACCGTTATCGACTCGCGATACCCTTTAAGCCGAGCCGAAGAGGGTTGGGCCAAGAGCATTGAGGGTCATGCTACAGGGAAGGTGGTTGTGGAGTCTTTGACATAAAGATGCATCTTATGGGTATTTTTCATCATCTACACAAAAAGTGTTGAAAACTTCTGTTTCCTAATGTTGTCTAGTGTCACTTTGTGTTTGTGTGTATGTGTGTTATACGTGTACATTCGTGTAAGTATAAGTAAATAGGTCCATGGGTCGGGTGTACATTTGTGTTATATAAGTAAATAGTTCCATGGGTCAGGTGTTGATTTGTTCTGGTTTGTGAAGCTATAGTAATATATTAACATTTTCACATGAAATGTTTATTATTATTGTCTTTGTCAAGTATATTCAACATTCATTCTATTCAGTTACTTTCTCAAATCCACCACTTTAAAGCACCAGCTAGACATGAGTCTTCTTGATTCGATTGATTGATGAGGTGATCGAATTCATAAGTAGTTTCTGCTAAAAATAGTGTTGTTAATTGTTGTCAATTCGGGTTAACCAAACTAAAGCTTTCTAATCTTTGTTAATCAAATTAAACTTTCTAATCTTTGTTTTTTCTTTTTTAATTGTGAGTGTTGCTGGGCTTGGATGGCTTGCTGCTGGGCTTGGATGGCTTGCTGCTGGGCTTGGATGGCTTGCTGGGCTTTGGAGTATAGCTGAGATTCAGATATTATATATTTAGTTTTGTGTGTGTATAGTCAACAACACACGCTCACTTCTTAGTTTTGATATTCCAGAGAGTTCTTTGTACTCTTCGTGTTCTCGAAGCTAGGGTTTCTCTTTTCTGACTGTTTCTTGAGTTTCTCTCTGAGTTCTTGATTCCAGTTCATCGTTTCTATGAACTGATTGTTCTTGTTGTTGTATTCGTTCGTATTATTGTGTTGAACATTGTCTGTTGAGTAAAGTTTCAAAGTTCTTGAGTTGATATCGTATTTTTGACATGGTATCAGAGCTATAAAGGCTCTGATCGAAGTGTCGATATCGATTCTGGTTCTTCCGCTGTCACTCATCTCTTCTCTTCGATTTAGGGTTTTCCCGTATCTGGAAACCCTAGGTGTGTCTGTTCATATTCACTGGATTTGGTTAAGGGTTCATATCTCTAAACCCTTGGTGGTCGCGGTTCGCTGGTAAAGATAGTCGGTCGCTGGAAGAAGATTCTTCGTTCGAGCTAATCAAGCTGTGCGCTGCAGCCGCTGTTCTTGGAAGCCATCTGGTGAGATTGTTCCATTCTTTTGTTCTATTCATTTACTCTTGTATTACTAGTTATAGGAACTGATTGGCTGGGTTAGGAGTACCAGCATCTGATCTAACAGGGGTAGTCAACCCTGTCTGTCTGTTATCTTGGTGTGCATCACTTGTGTGAAGCTTGTTGTATGTTCTTGCATCATCAACGGGACTAATCCTTGATCTGCCATCTTGAATGGTGTAAAAACCTGGCGCTGGTCCTGTTGATTTTTGTGTGTGTGCTTGAGTGCTTATCATTCTTTGTCTGACTACTTTCTGTACATATTGCTATAAAAATGGCTAGTTCTGATATTGTGATAACTGATACTCTGGTTAGTAAGCTCGATGCGAGCGATCCCTTATACCTGCATGCTAGTGACTCGAGTAGTCTGACCATTGTGAACATAAAGTTGAAAGGTACTGAGAATTATATGGTGTGGGCCAATGCTATGAAATTAGCTTTACAAGCAAAAAATAAAATAGGTTTTGTAGATAAATCTTGTAAAAAATCTACAACAAATGATGTTTTAGCAAACCAATGGGAAAGATGTAACTCGGTTGTCTTGACATGGCTCCTTAACTCAGTATCAGATGAACTTTATGTAGGGCAGGTCTACTCTAAATTAGCATCAGAAGTATGGTCTGACCTCAAAGAAACCTATGACAAGGTGGATGGGTCGGTTGTGTTTGGGCTGTATCAAAAGATTAACTCTGTAACCCAGAATGGATCCTCTGTGTCTGATTACTATCATAGGATTAACACCATGTGGAAACAGTTTGATGCAATGGTGCAACTTCCCTCTTGTACTTGTAAAGCTTCAAAAGAGTTTAATGACTTTAATCACTTAATAAAACTGATGCAGTTTCTCATGGGCTTAGACGAAGTCTATCAACCCGTCAGAACAAACCTGTTGACTAGGGACCCTTTACCCACAATTAAAACTGCCTTTTCGATCATCTCACGAGAGGAATCTCATAGAGGAACTCATAGAGGAACAAGTAGTTCCTCTACTAGTTCCTCCAAAAACCAGAATGTTGGGTTTACTGCTAAAACAGGTCAAAATAATGATAATAAAAGGGTTTTTCGGAAGGGTCCCAATCCAAATTTGAGGTGTACTCACTGCAACAAACTTGGCCATACTATTGAAAGATGTTATGAAATTGTTGGGTACCCACAAGGTGGGAAGGCTAGACTAAATCCAGGAAATAAAAATTCCTATTCAAATAGTTCCATGTCTAATAAGTCAGGTCAATCACCTAAGTCAAGCAGTAACTCTCCCACACCGTCACTCACTCCTGATCAGATCTCGAGGCTGTTAGGACTATTGAATGATAAGGGTGGTGAAAGTACCTCTAGCAACAGTGTAGGAGGTAATTTCAACCCACCTGTTGTTGCAAACTGTTTTTCCAAACTGTGTATGGGCTTAATAGTGGAATTAAGCCCAACTCTTTAGGCTGGATTATTGACTCAGGTGCTAACCAACATATGATAATGAATGATAAAGGGTTATTTAACCAAGTAGATGTCTCTAACTGCAACATTACTGTGAAACATCCAAATGGAACTAATGCTCAAGTAACAAAAATTGGGTCTTTTAAACTGTGTGAAACAATTATCCTACATGATGTGTTTGTTGTACCTGAGTATTGTGCCAACTTGATGTCTGTATATAAGTTAGCATCTGATTGCAACCTTCAAGTCTTGTTTGATCAAAATAAATGTTATATTCAGGATTCACTTACAAAGAGAACCCTGGTGACTGGTAAACAGATTGATGGTCTGTATTTGTTTGGTGACTCTAGAAATTCTATGAAGGTGTGTTTTAGTACTGTTAGGTCTACTGATGTGTGGCATTCTAGACTTGGCCACCCATCCGATAATGCAATGTCTGTGTTGAAAGATGCCTTAAAACTTAATCTTGTGTCTAACAAAATGCCTTGTGATGTCTGTCATAGGGCCAAACAACATAGACTTCCATTTCCCTTAAGTGATCATAAAACTGCACACGTAGGAGATCTTGTTCATTTGGATGTCTGGGGACCTTATAAGGTCCAAAGCAGAGAAGGATATAAATATTTTTTAACTATAGTTGATGATTTTTCAAGAGCCGTGTGGGTTTATCTGCTTAAGCATAAGGATGAAGTGTTTTATAATCTAAAGAACTTCTTTACCTTAGTTAAAAATCAGTTTGAAAGAACTATAAAAATTTTCAGAAGTGATAACGCTTAGAATTTGTGAACCGTCAAATGAACGAGTTTTGTCAAAATAATGGCATCATTCATCAGACTACGTGCACCTATACCCCCCAACAGAATGGGATAGTTGAGAGGAAGCATAGGCATTTATTGAATGTGGCTAGGTCTTTGATGTTTCAAAGTTGTGTGCCTCTTTATTTTTGGTCTGAGTGTATTCTGACTGCTGCATACTTGATTAACAGGACTCCCTCTTCTGTTTTAAATGGCAAAACACCGTATGAACTTATGTTTGGTTTCTGTCCCTCTTTAGAACACCTTAGAGTTTTCGGTTGTCTTTGTTTTAGCACTATATTAAATAATACTAACAAGTTCAGCAGTCATGCTGAAAAGTGTGTTTTAATTGGGTATTCCAATCAGAAAAAGGGTTATAAACTGTGGAGTCTTGACTCTAAACAAATTCTTTTTTCAAGGGATGTAAAATTCTATGAAACAGTTTTTCCCTTCCAACTTAATAAAGATCTTGATAATTCTGGTATGAATGTTGATTGTGATCTAAATAATCTAAATTTTTTTGATCAATTTGAACAAAGTCAACCTGATAATTCAAAAGGGGAAAAATCTGATGATGAGGAGAGGGAACCAATAAATATTACCTCTTGTCAGCCTCCTACCACCAGTAGGGTGACTATGGATGGTGAGGCTGAGTCTCAGCAACCAACTACTGAGGGTTGTAGCATGGCTGAGAAACAGCAGCCTCCTGAGATGCCTGCTGTAGTTAGTGAGGTAGACAGGATAGGTAGGATTAATGATGAAGTAGTTTCTCCTGAGGATTTTAATGACCCTCTTGTTAGTGTTAGAAAATCGTCTAGACCGTCTGTTCTTCCAAAAAAACTGCATGATTTTGTTGTTGAGGGGAAAGTTAAGTATGGGCTTGAAAAGGTGGTGAATTACTCTAACTTGTCTCATGAGAATTTGTGTTTTACTACTTCTTTAAATAAAACAGTTGAACCTAGGAATTTTAGAGAAGCTGTTACTGATAATAACTGGGTTAGTGCAATGAATACTGAAATGGAAGCGTTACATAGAAATAACACTTGGACCCTTGTAGATCTTCCACCTGGAAGGAAACCTATAGGGTGCAAGTGGGTTTACAAAATTAAGTATAAGTCTACAGGTGAGATTGATCGTTTTAAAGCGAGACTAGTTGCCAAAGGCTATAGCCAAAAAGAAGGCATAGACTTTGAAGAAACGTTCTCTCCTGTAGTTAAGATGGTTACAGTAAGACTAATAATAAGTCTAGTAGTCGAACGAAATTGGCCTTTGTACCAGTTAGATGTTGATAATGCTTTTCTCTATGGGGATCTTAATGAAGAAGTGTTTATGAGTCTTCCTGAGGGTTATTATTCAAAAATGAGTCCAAGGTGTGTAAATTAAATAAGTCTCTTTATGGGCTTAAACAAGCTCCTAGAATGTGGAATCAAAAATTGGTTGGAGTGTTAAATAACCTTGGTTTCAAACATAGTTATTGTGATCATTCACTGTTTGTTAGGTCTGCTGGCTCTGTTATGGTTGTTCTTCTTGTATATGTGGATGATATAGTAATTACTGGTAGTTCTCTTGATGCTATTAATGAGGTCAAGCAGTTGTTGAGGTCCACTTTTCGCATTAAGGACTTGGGGTTGTTGAAATATTTTCTTGGTTTGAAGGTTATTCGGACTGAGAAAGGTGTGTGTTTGTCACAGAGAAAGTATTGTCTGGAGTTGTTGTCTGAATTTGGGCTTAGTGCTTGCAAGCCTGTTAAAACTCCGATTGAACACAATTTTGTGGTCACTAATTTTTGTAAAAAAGACGAAACATTACTTGAAAATGTCTCTGGTTATCAAAAGTTGCTTGGTAAATTGATTTACTTGTCTCATACACGTCCGGATATTTCTTATTCTGTGCAATTTCTTAGTCAGTTTATGCATAGTCCTACTCAGTCACATCTTCAGCTTGCTCTTAGGTTACTTAGATATTTGAAAGGGTCTCCTGGTAAAGGTATTCTGTTAAGTAAAGGGTCAGGTTTAAGTCTTACAGCTTATGCCGACTCTGACTGGGCAAAATGTCTAGGTACCAGGAGGTCTGTCACTGGTTATTGTGTTCTGCTGGGTAATTCTTTGATTTCGTGGAAAAGTAAGAAACAGCCAACTGTTTCTCGTTCTTCTGCTGAAGCAGAATATAGGGCAATGTGTGCTGCTACTTGTGAGTTAATGTGGTTAAAAAATGTTCTTGAGGAATTAGGGATAGTGGTAACATTGCCTATTCCTCTTTATTGTGATAGTAATGCAGCTTTATCTATCACTGCAAATCCTGTGTTTCATGACAGAACTAAACACTTTGAACTTGATTTGTTTTTTCTTCGGGAGAAAATTTCATTGGGAGTTATTAAAACCGAGTCTGTTACTTCTGCGAATCAGCTTGCTGATGTTTTTACCAAAGGTCTTTTTATAAATCAGCATAATCATCTTATTAATTGTCTCCAAATGTATGATGTGTTTGGTTATTCGAATTGAGGGGGGTGCTAAAAATAGTGTTGTTAATTGTTGTCAATTCGGGTTAACCAAACTAAAGCTTTCTAATCTTTGTTAATCAAATTAAACTTTCTAATCTTTGTTTTTTCTTTTTTTAATTGTGAGTGTTGCTGGGCTTGGATGGCTTGCTGCTGGGCTTGGATGGCTTGCTGCTGGGCTTGGATGGCTTGCTGGGCTTTGGAGTATAGCTGAGATTCAGATATTATATATTTAGTTTTGTATGTGTATAGTCAACAACACATGCTCACTTCTTAGTTTTGATATTCCAGAGAGTTCTTTACTCTTCGTGTTCTCGAAGCTAGGGTTTCTCTTTTCTGACTGTTTCTTGAGTTTCTCTTTGAGTTCTTGATTCCAGTTCATCGTTTCTATGAACTGATTGTTCTTGTTGTTGTATTCGTTCGTATTATTGTGTTGAACATTGTCTGTTGAGTAAAGTTTCAAAGTTCTTGAGTTGATATCGTATTTTTGACAGTTTCTGTGTGTTTGGTGATGTTGAATCTAAAGAAGTGATATCTACATCATTAATTTGCTACCCTGAAAAGATTAGTATTGGAGGCGATCGTCTTTGGTTAGTTATTTTGGGACGCCGAACAATATGTTAAGACTGTATGTAATCTTGTGGAGATTAACTAATCGTCAAGAACACTGGAATTGCTAAAAACTTCTGGTCTAGTAAGTTTTATGAGCATTATTTTATGGTTTAATCTTCTTCTGTAAATATGAGCTTTGACAACTGGTACGTATATGCATACAGTTAGTGGTGTTTTCAGGTATTAATCATTTTGGTATGTGATTGGTGGAATCTCAAGATTAAAATCTTGTTCTTGTTACAGTTATTGACTTGATCAGTCAATAATAATGTTGTTTTGGTATGCAACTTAGAGAAAAGTCGTTTTTAGTTATCAGATTTCAAATCAAAAAACAAAAACTTTGATCCATGCCTTATAAAATATATCTACAAGAACACAAAGTTAGAAACAATAGAAACTCCATAAACAAGACAAGAATGAGATGAAGATGTTGTATGCAAGATAACGATGACCAAAATGTGTTCACTCTTCCTTAACAACCCACATGAAGATGAACAAGACAATGTCCTCAACAAGATGAAAATTGGATGATGACCAAACGATGATGTTGGGCAGAGTTGGTTAGATGGGTCAAAACCCGAGATAAGATGGAGAAAATCTACATGTCTCTCACCAAACTCTCCCTATTGAAGGAAGCTTGTATATGAAGAAGATGGGTGGCGAGGTTACAACTAACACGCATTAACGAGCCCAATCCATATTAAGCCCAAACTGCATCTTTGCATCAATCCAACAACACTCCAAAGCAACCTTACATCAATATATGCAATTCAATATGCTAAAAATAGCATCAACAAATTAGAAAATGTTTATATGAATCTTATGTTTGACGTTGAATTAAAAATAGACATAAATTTCATCAGAAGTCCTTTTATTTCTTCTTCTTCATTGGTTCGAACAATTTTCTTGACATTTAGGTCGCGCTTAGTGTAGTATGAGGCCTCTTAAATTGAAAGATTTGATAGGATCCGGATCCCACAAGGGCTCGACCGCATAGCTAAGCTCAACTATCTTCGGGTATAATTTTTTATTAGAGGTAAAATCTTACTTACTCTAAACTTACTCCAAAATCCACGCCATTTGTTTATGATGAGATTTAAACCCACAACTACTTTAGAACACCATAAAACTACAATACACTTTGATACCATCGGTTCAAAAGAGTTTTTTTTTATCTCTGCATAAACTTAAGATAACAAATGGTTGTTACGTAAATAACCTATAAGAAACCTATATAAAATAGAAATCAAACAGTGGAGTAATAGTAAAGGAGAGTTTGATTTGCTGAATTATATTCCAATTGGAATCTAAATTCTACTTCTAACATGTTTTGCTCGTAGTATATGTCGGATTCCAAATTCAAATCATAACATAAATTGAATCATAGTATGGGACAACTTCGTCACAATCACCATCATCAATAATAACATAGAAAGGTAATAATTTTTAAAAATCAAACAAAAGTTGCAAATTCTGAATTAAATGAACAATAAATAGATAAAGAAATTACATAATATTAAGAAAAACAAATAAATATTAAATTATATATAAAAAAAAAACTAACTAAGTTAAAGGTGTCAATGATCTCTTAGTCTAGTCATTCAAGAGAGAGGCTGCTGCTGCTGCAGCTCTCTCTTGAAGATCAAAAGTTCAAACATTGTTATTGGTGAATTATTACTAACTATGTTTTACTAACTTTTAACAACTAATCAGCCGTTAAAAAAATCTAGAGTTCCACAGCCATACCCCTATTACCTTTATGATTAACTGAATACTGAAACCCGAAAACCGAATAAATAATACTTATTTGGTTTAGTATTCGTGTTGATTTCCTACACCTAAAAACCCGGAAAACCCGACCCGGTAACCCGAAATCCAATTAAAAAACGCATATGATACCCCTATCTTTAGCATTAACAAATGTCACGTCACCCACCGACTAGCCCATCATACATGTTTATCCTGTTCCTAAACCCTTCCTATGCTGATTCAACATCGGCATGCTTTTTTTTTTTTTTTTTTTTTTTTTTTTTGTAAATTTAGAACGACATACATTTTGCCACGTGGGTCCTCACGGCACGTGGAGACTATTACATACTTCCACCGATTTGAATTCAAATCAACAAACTTCCGTCGTCAAACCCACACCTTATCCATTGGTTCACGAATAATATTATGGCCGGAAAATTGATGCAGGCGGTGTGCTACGACTCTTACGGCGGAGGCTCCGCCGGTTTAAAGGTAACAATAATACAACCATACATCCCTTTGATTGTTGCTCTTTGATTTGAACTTTTGTGTTCATAAACCCTATCCGCGATCCGAAATACAAATCGGTAGTAAGTTGAAATTAAATTGAAGTTCTAATTTCACGTATGGAAATAGTTTAGTTTAGATCGACAATTCACTTCATAACAAATGATACATCAAACACGTGAGAGAGTAAACGAAAAAATTCAATCCAAAAGACTAGTACGATAGGTGGTTGAGAAACCCATTTGGTTTGTAAACCACATCAATTACTCATGCAACTGACGTAAAACAAGTTTCATACCTTATAACAGTTTCAGTCCATAACAAGACAGTGATCCTACTTTATTGATCTTTATATCAAATACTGAAGCAGGTAAACGGACAATAAGTTACGCTGTAATAACATCTTTTTGAATAGCAAAACCTAACCTACTGAAAACAAAATCTTGATCCTTAAGGGTTGAAAAGAATGTTTGGATAGATCATAGATGTAGGAGATAGTTTATTCGCTTACACATCTAGATTCATAGAAATTAAACTTTTCCTATTTGATAAAGGCTACAGTATATATATTTGTTTGATGTTAGTGATGCTGTATTTACATCTTCTGCAGCATGTTCAAGTCCCTGTTCCTGCTCCTGGCAATTGTGAGGTGCTGCTTAAAATCGAAGCAGCAAGCATAAACCCGATCGATTGGAAAATTCAGAAAGGAGTCGCTCGCCCTGTTTTCCCCCGAAAATTTCCATATGTACCAGGTTGGTTCCATACTTTCAAACAGAATCATCATGTCGTTTTCGTCGCGTTAAAAGAATAGTGTGTTGATCGAGTTTTTAAATGTATGACACAAAAAAACAAGACAACGGATCAGACACTGAGCTTTACATAACCAACATGACCATATTTGTTTGATTGAATAGTTACGGATGTAGCGGGAGAGGTGGTGGAGGTCGGATCGAAAGTAGAAAAATTCAAAGTTGGTGACAAAGTTATTGCATACCTTGTGAGTTTCATCTTTGTAATTTGTGTGTTTTTGTAGTTTTGTTTCATAATTGGTTCTTATGACGTTATTTATGTGTTAAGTTTTTTTTTTACTGACAGGGAGGACCGGGTGGAGGATTAGCCGAGTACGCTGTGGCTAAAGAGAGCGCAATTGCTCTGAGACCACATGAAGTGTCAGCTGCAGACGGCTCATGTCTAGTTATTGCAGGGTGCACCGCCCTCCACGCCCTCACTGTAACTGGTGGAGTTAAGCTAGACAAAACCGAACCACTCACAAACGTCCTAGTGACCAACGGCTCAGGCGGGGTTGGTCACTACGCGGTCCAACTTGCAAAACTCGGAAACACCCACGTGACCGCAACATGTGGGGCCCGTAACATCGAGTTTGTTAAAAGTTTAGGAGCTGACGAGGTTCTAGACTACAAGACCCCAGAAGGAGCCGCCCTCAAAAGCCCATCTGGCAAGAAGTATGATCTAGTAATCCACTGCACCACCGGGATCCCGTGGTCAACGTTCAAGGCTAACTTGACCACAAACGGGAAAGTAATCGATCTAACCCCGAATGGTGGTACGTTTTGGAACTATGCTGTGAACAAACTCAAGTTCTCAAAGAAGCAACTTCTGCCATTAATCGTGGTGCCGAAAGCAGAAGAGATCGAGTGCCTAGTGGGTTTGGTGAAAGAAGGGAAAATTAAAACCGTTATCGACTCGCGATACCCTTTAAGCCGTGCCGAAGAGGGTTGGGCCAAGAGCATGGAGGGTCATGCTACTGGGAAAGTGGTCATCGAGTCTTCGACATAAAGATGCATCTTATGGGTATTTTCGTCTCTTTCACAAAAAGTGTTGAAAACTTAAGTTTCCTAATGTTGTCTAGTGTCACTTTGTGTGTGTTTGTGTGTTATACGTGTACATTTGTGTTATCATAAGTAAATAGGTCCATGGGTCGGGTGTTGATTTGTTCGGGTTTCTGAAGCTATAATAACATATTAACATTTTCACATGAAATGTTTGCTATTATTATCTCTGTCAAGTATATGCAGCATCCATTCTATTCAGTTACTTTCTCGAATCCGCCACCTTAAGGCACCAGCTAGAACGAGTCTTGTTGACCCGATTGATGACATGAATACGTGATCATGAACTGGTGCAAATGCAGAAGAAAGGACCTGATTTTCAGTCACGCGCGGAAGATACCAACGTCACCGAACTCATAAGTAGTTTCGTGTTGTTTGGTGTTATGTTTGAATCTAAAGAAGTGATATCTACATCATTTGCTACCCTGAAAAGATTAGTCTCCGAGGCGATCGCCTTTGGTTTGTTACTCTGGGATGCCGAAGAGTATGTGAATACTGTATATAATCTTGTGGAGATCAAATTAATTTTCAAGAACACTGGAATTTCAAAAACTTCTGGGCTAGTAAATTTTATGAGCATCTTCCTACTCTAATAAAAAGGTATATGGGATGACACGTGTCAACACCACAATCACTCTCATCAAAATTTTCCCGCATCTCTCTCCTATTAAATAATTACCTTAATTACTAATAACACTATTTAACACTTTTTTGATTTAATAAATTAATAAAGAGATTTATTTATTAATGTTATTTCTAAATAAATAATTTTTTTATAAAATAATAAATTTATTTAAAGCATAAGACTTTTTTTAAAAATAAGAAATATTTAAAATTGGTATTTTTAAAAAGTTATTTTTTTAAAACCAAAAATAATTAAATTTAAGAGTTATAATAAGAAATTTTTTAAAAATGACAATTTTATACGGTTTGTTTTAGAACAAAATGTTTATTTTTTTTTGAAAAAAATAAAGTTTTAAAAAGTTGATATCACTATTTTATAACTTACAGTCATTTCTAATACATAATTTCAGTGATATTATATCTTAAAATATTATTTTATAATTAATAAATTTTATTATATTAATTTTTTATTCATTCAACCCGTGTAACACACGGGTTACTATAGCTAGTTTTTATATATTAATGTTCATACTATATTATAGGTTTGATCTTCTTGGTGTAAACATGAGCTTTGACATGTGATATATTTGTGTATATAGTCAGTGGTGTTTTCGGGTATTAATCGTTGTTTTGGGCATTATTTATTTTGGAATGTAATTAATGGAAAATCAAGGTTTACAATCTTGTTTTTATTATAGTTATCGACTTGATCAGTCAATAACAATGATGTTTTGGTATGCAACATAGAGGAAAGTCGTCTTTAGAAGTCGGAAGTAAATAACAAGAATCTTTGATTTATGACTTATAAAAACACATCCACAAAAACACAAATTTAGATGCAACTGAAACTATATAAACAAGACGAGAATGAGATGAAAATGTATACAAGATAATGATGATAAAAAAGTGTTCTCTTCGACAACAACTCGCATGAAGATGAACAAGATGATGTCCTTAACAACATGAAAGTTGGATGATGACAAGACGATGATGTTGAGCAGAGCTGGTCAAATGGGTCAAACCCCTATATAAGATGAAGATCTACACGTCTCTAACAAACTCTCTCTATTAAGCAAGCTTATTATCTGAACAGTTACCCGTGTATTACATGAAATTTTGAAGAGTTAATTATTAAATAACATAAAAATAAAAATAAAATCAGGTGTGTTATATATTAAATAAGACATAACAACTTTTGATTATAAGGTCACAAATGAGCAAAAACATTTTGTAAACTACATTTGTAGTAACATTAGTAGTTTACACTCATTATCTAAAGCTAAATGATTCAATTCATCTTTACTCTTAACTTGTGACAAGATGTCATAAAGCTGATCATGCGTAAGAATAGGCTCTTTCAAGTATAAATCGATACTTGACAAAGATTGAACTTAACTTTTATTTATTGTCATAACGAAATGTATAGTCATAGAAAATTGTCTTCTTTTAGACTTATAAGTAATATTTTTGACGGGTCAAATCGTGAGTTAGATATTGAGTGGGTGTAAGAATATTATTATAAAGAAATTAAGATTTGAATAATATACACTGAAAAGTTATATGCAATAATTAGATCAATTTAGAAATATTTTGATCCTATAATCAAATATAGAAATATAGTATTGAATCGGGTTGGATCGGGCTATAAATATTCATAACATCTTTGATTGGTTGTTGATTATTATTTATTTAATATTAACTTTAGTAAACCCGTGTATTATACGGGTTGAAAAAATAAAATATTAAATATAATAAAATTTTATGAAGTATATATGACAATCTAAAATAAGATATGATTAAAATTACATATGAGTAATAACTATAACTATAAGTAATAAAATAACGTTATCAATTTTTAAACTTTTGTTTTTAAACTTTCTTTTCATAAAAAGTTAAACATTTTTCTTCAAAACAAACCATATTAAAAATATTATTTTTTAAAATTTTTTATTTTAACTCCTAATTTTAATTAGTTTTAGTTTATAAAAAGTTTACTTTTTAAAATACCAATTGTAAAATATTTTAAATTTAAAAAAAAAGTTAGATGTTTTAGAAAAAAATTAGTTATATAAAAATTGTTTTCTAAAATAACATTAATAAAAAGACATCTTTCTTAATTTATTAAAAAATTAATCTAAAAAATAATTAAATTATTTAATAATTTTTTAATTTAGGTAATTATTTAAGATGAGAGAGAGGCGGGAAAAATAAACTTAGAGGGCCTAGAATGTGTTAAGTGTCCCCCTAAATTACTCTTTTAGTATTATGTATAGATAGACAGCCAAGTTGAAACTAACACGTATTAACGAGCCCGGTCCGCATTAAGCCCAAATTTCATTTGTGTATCGACAGCAAGCTCACATCAATACATCAATATGCCTAATATAAAATACAACAAATTACAAAATGTTTATATGAATTATAGGTTTGACATTGAATTGAAAATAAACATATATTTCATCAGAAGTCGTTTGATTTCTTTGTCTTCAATTGTTCAAACAAATTTCTTGAATATACACATTTAGTTCGCACATAGTTAGGGGTGCAAACGAGCCGAGCCCGAGCTCGTTAAGGCTTGAGCTCGGCTCGTTTTGGTTTTAGGAAGCTCGAGCTCGAGCTCGAGCTCGACTCGTTTATAGTTTTATTTATAAAGCTCGAGCTCGACTCGTTAGAAAATTTTCAAGCTCGAGCTCGGCTCGAGCTCGGCTAGTTTATTGTTAAATTATTAAATTTATATTTTTTATAATTACTTTTATAATTATTTATAAGCATACTTTTTATATATAACACAATATATATTATTTAACTATTTTTTATCACAATAATATATTTAATAATATAATTTATGTAAATATGTATTTATATATATTTAATATGTAAGTAAAAAACACATATATACAAAAAGCTCGTTTAGGCTAGCGAGCCAGCTCGAGCTTGATATCCTGAAGCTCGAGCTCGAGCTCGTTTAGTAAACGAGCAATAATTTGAGCTCGAGCTCGTTTAAGCTCAACTCGATTCGAGTTTTTTTCGAGACGATCCTGAGTAGCTTGCGAGCCGGCTTGGCTCGTTTACACCCCTACACATAGTGTAGTATGAGACCCATTAAATTAAATATATTTGATAGGATCAACTATCTTCCGATACATTTTTTACAGTTATATCATACATACTCTAAACTCACTCCTAAATCAACATTATTTGTTTACGGTGAGATTTAAACCCTTAACCGCTTAAGGATGACACCATACAATACACTTTGATACCCGGTTCAAACGCTCTTTGGTATCTCGACATACACTTAAGATAAAAAAATTGTTACGTAAATAAAGGAACTTATATATAAAAATAGAAATCAAACAGTGGAAAAACAATAAAGGAGAGTTCGGTTTGCTGAGTTATATTACAATTGGAATAATCATAATCAAATCCAATAAGTCTCATCAATAGCCAAGCTACTCATGAGGTCTAAGAAGAGTAAGATGTAGGTAAACCTTATATTTATCAAATAGATAGAGAGACTGCTTCCAGAAAAACCCCCGGATCTTATAGTAGTTCAAAGAGAATATAGATATGACGGAGCAAAGCCGAGCACAACAACCGTATATCACATGTATATCATGTACCACCAACATACACAAGAAGCAAGCACACAACACATAATGAACTGTCAATACACATTAAGCAACAAGAAACAAATATTAAATTAGATATGAATTCTATTTGTAACATGTGTGGCTCGTAGTATATGTCGGATTCCAAATTCTAATCATTACATATATTGAACTACAACATGCGACAACTTCGCCACAATCATGAAGTCAATATAGTGGTTATCGCGGTATCACCCCATCGTTATCGTCACTACCAATATAATTCACATTTCTAAATATTTGAATAAATTAACATACCAAAAAATATAATCTTATAAATCAAACCATCACAAATTTCAGTTACTTAAACAACTTTCGATTCATTTAACAGAACTCTAAATATCATACCCACTATAAGTGTGACATTTTATAGATAATTTTAAACTTTTACCTACATGGCTTTGTCTTTTAGATGTAAAGCTTCCATGAAGCTTCATGTACTATTAAGATCTTTACCATTTATTGTTTTGACATCTTGCCATTTCCTATTGACGTTTTTTTGTGCACGACAAGACCATTTCTTTGAGCCATCGTTGTAGTCATCTAAGGTTGCTATTTTGCCCAAACGCCTGATGTCTCCCGAGCTAATTCAATATTGTTCGTTGTTGTATTCAAGTTTTACGTGTGGTTAAATAAGCTCATTGTTGCTCGTCACGTTGTTAGGCGTCAACTTTAAGTTGGATGTATTCCTAAGTAATCTAGTTGATCATATGACTATCACATGATTGGTTTCTGGTTTGTGATGTTAGTATGTTAGGTTGGCGTTAATCGGTGATCTACAAGATTAATAGTCATCATGTTTTTCAAATGACAAGTTGAGCTGAATCAAATTAAAGACATCTAAGGTCATCAGGTATACTCTCACAATTCTTAACTTTACATAAATGTCAGATCATTCACTTTATCACATTTCATTCCACCTCACCCATACAAAACAATTTAAGCCCTTTAAACCCCGTCAGTTTAATAAAAAGAAAAAGAAATAATAAATCAGCGTGTGCAAAAAGTAGCTCATCCGTTGACGGTCAACCACTGAATAGTCTTAACTTGCATGTTTAGGGTGATTGAACATGGTAATTTTAATACAAGCATATCTCCCTTTCATTGTTGCTCTTCTATTCAGTTTTGAATGACTTTGTGTGATTATTTAAATAATATTTGAGTTGAGTTATGATTAGTTTTTGTATAGTATAATTAAAAAGGTTTTGTGCTTATTTTTATTATGTCGAGTTTAATAATATTCTAAAATTGTTGAAGTGTGTTACTTCAAATATGTTTGTTTAAGTGGAAAATTAGTTTTATTCTAAAATTGTTGAAGTGTGTTACTTCAAATATGTGTGTTTAAGTGGAAAATTAGTTTTTCTAGTGTGGCTTTACTCATATATTGTTTATTTGATATAGAATTGGGCTTACAAAATTTATTAATGGAATTACCTTTTATTATTTTAATTATTATTTCAGTATCAAGTTTCGGGATTTACTCATAGAATTGGGCTTACAAAATTTATTAATGGAATTACCTAATTGTGGGTCATGTTTTGGTCTATTTGAATATTACAGGTCCAGAATTATCAAGTTTCAGTTTTGTTTATTCGATTCGTTTTGTGTTCTAGACTTATGAAATATCTACACTCCGCACCTCCTAACCTAACCCGTAACGAAATATTTACTTTCAAACAGAATCATCATGTAGTTTTCGCCGCGTTAAAAGAATAGTGTTTTGATTAAGTTAATCCTTTCTTTCAAAAGCGTTAGATCGTCACATTATTTGTTTAGACCTCATTAAAGAGAAGTACAAATATAGCACGTTTTCCTTTTCCCTTTGATCATCTACTAACACATGTATATGTGTTAGTATATTACATAACCGAGTTGAGATTTGTTGTCTTGTTTTTTCGTGTCATACTATGTTTCACAATAGATGTTATATTATACGGTACAAGTATTCAATTGTGGAGGACAAATGTATGACACGAAAAATTAGACAACGGATCCGACACTGAGCTTTACATAACCATATGTCTTTGATGGAATAGTTGGCGATGTCGCGGGAGAGTTGGTGGAGGTTGGATCAAAAGTAGAGAAATTTAAAGTTGGTGACAAAGTTATTGCAAACCTTGTGAGTTTCATCTTTGTAATTTGTGTGTTTTTGTAGTTTGTTTCCTAATTGGTTCTTATGACCTTATTTATGTGTTTTTTTAACTGAAAGGGGGGGTCCGGGTGGAGGACTAGCCGAGTACGCTGTGGTTAAAGAGAGCGCAACGGCTCTACGACCACCAGAAGTCTCAGCTGCAGATGACTCATGTCTAGTTATTGCAGGGTGCACTGCCCTTTACGCCCTGACTGTAACCCGGTGGACTAAAGCTAGACAAAACCGAGCCACTCACAAACGTCCTAGTAACCAATGCTTCAGGCGGGGTTGGTCACTACGCGGTCCAACTTGCAAAACTCGAAACACCCACGTGACCACAACATGTGGGTCCCGTAACATCGAGTTTGTTAAAACTTTAGGAGCTGACGAGGTTCTAGACTACAAGACCCCCGAAGGAGCCGCCCTCAAAAGCCCATCAGGCAAGAAGTATGATCTAGTAATCCACTGCACCACCGGATCCCGTGGTCAGCATTCAAGGCTAACTTGACCTCAACCGGGAAAGTAAACGATCTAACCCCGAATGGTGGCACGTTTTGGACCTATGCCGTGAACAAACTCAAATTCTCAAAGAAGCAACTTCTGCCAATGATTGTGGTACCGAAAGCAGAAGATATCGAGCGCCTCGTGGGGTTGATGAAAGAAGGGAAAATCAAAACCGTTATCGACTCGCGATACCCTTTAAGCCGGGCCGAAGAGGGTTGGGCCAAAACCATGCTACTGGAAAGGTGGTTGTGGACTGTGAGACATAAAGATGCACCTTATGGGTATTTTCATCTTTTACACAAAAAATGTTGAAAACTTCAGTTTCCTAATGTTGTTTAGTGTCACTTTGTGTTTGTGCACAATTGTGTCAGTATAAGTAAATGTGTAAACGGGTCGGGATGTTGTTTTGGTTTGGTTTGTGAGTCTAGAATAAATGAAACTAAATAGTCATTTTCACATGTGATGTTTATTATTATTTAAGTCATAATAATACAAAAATCAAGTAGTTAGAAAATACATAATGGATAGTCAAAAGGCGAGACCCCTAAAGTCCAAACAGGGCTGCTTTATGGAATCTTAAAATAAAAAATAATAGTTACATAAATGGTCCCTACACTAAGACATGTTACGTTGTTTATCACAGGTTTTCAAAAATAACATCTACAGTCCCCCTAAATTACGAGTAGTACGTTAAAAGATTAGTAACCTTTGGTTAAATAACTGTTTTAGTCCTACTCTTAATAGATTTGAAATCAAAATAAATAAGTCTCAACTCTCTCCTAGTCGTTATAGGACACGTACCTACCTTAGCTACCAATCGTCTGACTTTGTTGTCTTCTATTTTCCTCATCGTGGATTTATCAATAAGAGTAGCGGTAAAATCTATGGCTTCTAGCTGACTTGTTTAAACAACAATATAAGAGACTTCCGACTTTTTTGTTGATTGTCTGATCTTCATAGAAAAGCGACATTTGGTTCTTACTTTGAAGGGAAAACCCTTTGTCATACCACCACCTCCCATAGTCGTAAGTAAAGAATATGTTTCAGACCAACGTATTCTTTCTTACTCAAGTTAAGCAACTCACAACCACAATGAAAAATATGTACATACTTGCGTTGTGTGAGGCCTTAGCAGGTTAAGCTCAACTAGAATATAATCAACAAGCATATCCCCTCGGATCTAGATAGGCCTAACTTCGCCAACAATTTCTAGGATTCTTTTCGTCAATTGTAAAATATTGACATATTAACCCGCTTTAAGTCTGCAACGTAAACCTACTTCGATTTTGAAAAGTGAAGGAGGTATGTAAATCTAGAAAACAAGCACTAATGTTGTTTTAATCATGACCTAGATTTAGTCTTGTAACACTGGTACTAGGTCATGCCTCTGCTTTGAGAGTCGATTGAGTATGCCTATGCCTTCTCGACGATCTATTGAGTCAGTGTGTCATCCTAGAGACGAGGCTACAATGACGACGGCTAAACAAGACAAATCAAAAGGAAAGAAGAGAAGACAACGACAACCATATTCCCCTTTATTAAGTCACAAAGGTATATCAATCATTTTACATATAAAAAATAAAAGCAAGGATCGGAAATGTAAAATTTAAAACTTAAAAGAACCAAAGCGTAACTACATAAAGAACTCAAAATCAAATATAAATGCAGTCACCATCCTCAACTCTTCATTCACTGAATCACTGGTAACATTATGAATTTCGCCGGAAAACTGATGCAGGCGGTTTGGTACACTTGCTACGGCGGAGGCTCCGCCAGTTTAAAGGTTACTCAATAGCATTTCAAATTTATTATTATGTAGCATTGTTTACTGATTCTGTTTATTATGAATTTCTACTTTTGTGTTAATTTTGCTCTCAGTTTGTGGATTCTGTTTATGCACTAGCTTTTATATGATCTGCAGCTATAGTTTCTGTATGAATTGATAGAAATCATGAAGATTGATTGCCTAGGGTTTGCAGTATTCAAGTTAGATAAGCGATTTTAGTTATTTTTACCTTTTAGTCTTCGATTATCGCAGTCCGTTCAAATGATCTACTGTCTAGAACATTCAGTTAACATATTTGATGAATTTTCATGAATATCTTCATAATTCGTATCCATTTGGAAGTAGAAACATCATTCAGTTATGTTGTTATCAGATTGGATGCAAAAATAGGTTTAATTGATGTCTAGAAAGCAGAAAATCTTCTCCTTTTGAAAGCACCAATCGATTTATATGGATTGATTATATGTATTTGTATCATGATATGTAGAAGCTAATAGTGTTGTTTATATGTTCTACAGCATGTTGAAATCCCTATACAAAAATATGTAGAAGCTAATAGTGTTGTTTATATGTTCTACAGCATGTTGAAATCCCTATACCTGCTCCTGGAAATGATGAGATTCTGATGAAAGTAGAAGCTGCAAGCATAAATCCGATTGACTGGAGAATTCAAGGGGGCTTTGTACGCCCTATTTTGCCGAGGAAGTTTCCGTTTATACCAGGTTAGTTTCATAGTCTGACACAATGTATTCGATATTTCGATACATAATTTTAAGTAGAGAATCACGAGAACTGTATAATCTGTTGAGTATACCGGTGTAGTGTTGGTAGATGTAATGGGACTATGGGAGTGAGGGAGAGGGTAGGTGACTAGGTGAGTCGTTACTCGTTACATATCTGGCTTATGTCTCAAAGTCAAATAACAAAAGTTACAATTGGAGTATGCTTTTCTCGCGTTTTTCCACTAAAAATTGGTTCTGATTCTAGTTCTATATTAACGTCGATCTACCTAAACCAATGTTCTATAAGATTTTGGACTCTAAAATTTGGAGGTTCTTACTTTTATAAGATTCATAGGTGTAACAAGCAGTTGGGATTTCGTGATTAACTGATCAAGAGTGTAATACTCTTTGGAATAGCAGTCCTTATATATAGTATTAACAATCGAATATTTTTTAAAGAAATAATGATAACATGTTGTATGAGTTGCAAAGATGTTTGCTTCACGCGCTTCTCAAGGATTAATCACAACTATTTTCGATTGTTTGTTTGGATCAGTTGGTGATGTAGCAGGAGAAGTTATGGAAGTTGGAGCTGGTGTAAAGAATTTTAGAGCCGGTGACAAAATAGTTTCAACTCTTGTGAGTCCCATCTTTCTTCCTTTTGTTTTTTGAGGTTTTGTTTATCAATGGTTCTAACCGGATGTGGACCATGTGGCAATCTGGCGGGGTGGACCGGTTGGTGTTGGGTTGACCTGTCTACACTTGTTAAATCATTCAAAGAAAATTGTAAACAATAAATGTGTTACGTATGATTGTGTAAAATAATACAACAAGATGATTAGAAAAGTTGTATACATAAAATAAATGTTTATTGAGCTTCAACCTGTTTACATGGTTGGCAGGGGAGTGCAGGTGGAGGGCTAGCCGAGTATGCAGTGGCTAAAGAAAGCTCAACGGTATTAAGACCACCAGAAGTATCGGCTGCAGATGGTGCGAGTCTAGTTATTGCAGGGTGCACTGCCTTGCACTGCCTTACTATAACCGGTGGACTAAAACTAGAAAAAACAGAACAACGAACCAACGTCCTAGTAACAGCTGCATCAGGGAGTGTGGGTCACTACGCAGTCCAGCTAGCGAAACTAGGCAACACCCATGTGACTGCTACATGTGGGGCTCGGAACATCGAATTCGTCAAAGGCTTAGGAGCTGATGAGGTTCTAGATTACAAGACCCCAGAAGGAGCAGCCCTCAAAAGTCCATCGGGCCAGAAATACGACATAGTGGTCCATTGCGCCCATGACATCCCGTGGTCAACCTTCGAGCCCAACCTAACCAAAACTGGGAAAGTTATCGATATAACCCCGAGTGGTGCTGCATTTTGGACTTTTGCTATGAATAAACTCACATTTTCAAAAAAACAACTTCAACCATTACTAGTGGTTCCAAAAACTAAAGAGATCGCTTATCTTGTGAAGTTGGTAAAAGAGGGAAAATTGAAAACTGTCATTGACTCGAGATATCCTTTAAGTCGGGCCGAAGAGGGTTGGGCTAAGAGCGCCGAGGGCCATGCCACTGGGAAGGTGGTTGTCGAGCCGTAGAATAAGAACAAACAACATTATCCCAATTTCGATCTTATAATTCCGGTTGTATCTTATTGATGTATTCGTCTTTTACACTTATTCAAGTTGTGGAAGAATATAATCTTATAAAGTTTTTTTTTTTGTTTTTACAAACTATGGGTATCGGACGTGACACAATTACACAAAACTAACGTCAAATTCACAGATTTGAGTTTAGTCCAAATGATTCTTGTTAGTTTGAGCTTGAACCCACAAACATTATTGGTTTGGGCTGAAGTAGGTGATTGAATGTTGAACCATTTACCTGTTCAATTTTAAAAAAAAATTATAAAATTTAAAAGATTAAGGATAAATGAGGTTGCCTGTTATAGTTTAAGCACACATATTTTTCTTAAGTTTATAAAATTTGGATAATAAGTAAAAGGAAATAATTAAAAAAGCTATTCGGGTTAAACATGTTTTAGGTTTGTATCGTTTTAGGTTCCTCTAATTTCAGTTCATATCAAGTTTTCAGATTCCTATCGTATTCGCTTTTCAATACACTAACTTATTAACAAAACCCCTGTAGAAAATTCATCTATCAAATAAAAAATAGACATGAAATTTGGTTTGCATATTGTTACACGTATGTTACAATGTAATAGTTGAGGGGGACAAATTGTAACTTTGCTATTGTGTAAGGTCGATATTGTAAATGTGTAACGGTCATAACGACTTAACTAATGTTCGTTAAGTGGTTATATACCACCCGAATGTGAGGAATAAGATCATCGATGAATTGAGTAAACCCTTTCTTCCCTGTGTTCTCTCTTTCTCAAAATCGATCTTAACATTGGTATCAGAGCTGTTCGATCCTCGGATAAGCTCGATAACAATGGCGACAACAAGGAATCAAACTTTGGAACAAAGAATTCAAGAACATGATGCATCCTTACTTCGATTGGAGACAGCAACAGGCATAAATCTTACCGAATTGGAGGAAATTAAAGCTGTTGCGTCAAAGAACTCCAATGATATGGATTCAGTGAAACTTCAAATGGCGGAGATCTTGAAGAATTTACAATTACTTGGAATTAATCAAAGCAGTTCGAGCAACAGAGGAGCAGAGGTTGGTGAATCCTCCAATCACCGAAGTAACAATAGATTGACAAAGATCGATTTCCCTAAGTTCAATGGTGAAAATGTAGAAGGATGGTTGTGTAGAGTCGAACACTTCTTCACGATTGATGAAACTCCAGAGCAATCTAAAGTGCGATATGCAGTGATTCACTTAGAAGACATAACTCTTCTATGGCATCAATCGTTCGTGCGATCGCGTGGTGGTTCGATCGAAGGAACGCTTTGGCCGGAGTATAAAGGTTTTATTTCTGCTCGTTTTGCTTTAGTTTTGGGGCAAGATGCGATGGGAGCTTTGGCAGCTTTGCGCCAAACTGGAACCTTACAAGAATTGTGTCAAGCGTTTGATTTAGCCTTGACCAAAGTATCAATTTGTGATGAGTATGCAGTAAGCTTGTTCTTACGAGCTGTGAAACCTGAAATTGGTTATCCCCTGCGGTTGTTAAGACCTAAATCTCTTCCAGAAGCTTACATGCTTGCGAGGATTCAAGATGAAGCAATGACAATTACTCCTTCGTCTTCATGGAGTAAGTCCACTAAAGTAGCTTACAATTCATCTTCTTATCGAGGAGGCGAAGCACTGAACAAGAATTTCTCAACTAATGGCGCTGCTAATCTTCCCTTGTTACCTTCTGTTGGACCAAAAGAACCAATGAGCCAAGATCAGGAAAACCTCTAAGTCCCACATGACATCACAACAACTGCTGAAGACCTTCATCAGCAGTTTGACAAAGTCTGAAGAATCAACAGCTGAAGATCAAAGATCTGAAGTACAACAGCTGAAGATCCCAAGTGCTGAAGATAAGTACTGAAGTCTGAAGTACTGAAGCATACAAGTACTGAAGACTTCAAGTACTGAAGACAAGTGCTGAAGATCAAAAGCTGAAGAACTGAAGAACTGAAGATCAACTACTGATGCACAAAGTCTGAAGACAAAGACTGAAGACATCAGCTGATGACATCTACTGAAGTCATCAGCTGATAAATCATCTGAAGCCCAAGTCTGATGAACAAGTGCTGAAGCTTCAGAGTTTGTCACAACAGCTGAAGAAGTCTTCTTCAGTTGTTGTGATGGTTTTTCTTTTCAGTAGTTTTATGTTTTTCCTTTCAGTAATTTGTACAACAGCTGAAGAGTTTATTCTTCAGCTGTTATAGTTCAGTAGTTGTAAACGACTGAAGAGGTTGTTCTTCAGTCGTTGTAGGTTTTCAGTAGTTTCCTTTTTCAGTACTTGTAATAGTTAAGATTTTGTAAGAAGATGTCAGCTGTTGACATCTTCAGTAGTTTAATGTTCCATCAGTAGTTTGTTAATAATCGGTTGATGTCACTGACAAGTCATATCAGCATTCGTCCTTTTCTTCTATAAAAGGACGATGTGCCTATTGTATTCGGCGCCGAAACGTGTGGAGTTATAGAAAACATCTTTTGCAGAACTTCTCTCTCTCTCTATGTTTGTACTTTTACATGCAAAATCTTTTGTGTTCTTGCTGCAATCGCTAATTACTGTGCTAAATCCGCTGCGAATACAATCTGATTGATCAAACTAGAGGCTGAGATCCTGTCAAATGGTATCAGAGCAGGTTAATCATTGATCGATTTCACTATTGATCATTTGAAACTGCTCTTTTGATCTCTACGTTTGATCGAATTAGCAATTTGCAAGAATTAGCTATAGAGAGTGAGATTCTGCTGTTTCTGGCCGTAAACTTAAGGTTCTCTGGTGGTTTCGAGCTACATTTGTTTTGCTTAAACTTGTTTTTGACTAAAATCTGAGATGAGGACACCAACGAACGATCCTCACAATACTGGTTCCTCAACCAAGCCTCTGATGCTTGTGAGGAATGAGTATAACATATGGCAACGTCGTATGCTTCACCACTTGTCTGTCAACAGTGCTGGTTGTTGGAAGTCAGTGGTGCATGGACCATACAAGCCTATGGTGAGCGTCCCTGAATCAAATGAACAGGTTCCAAAGAAACTTGAACAATATTCGGACGAAGATCTTAAGCTGTTCGAGATTGATGCTAGAGCCCATGGAATTTTGGCTATGTCTATTCTAAATGAGATTTATTCAGGGCTTTTGCATCATGAAACTGCTCATGACCTATGGGTTGCTCTGAAGGAACAATTCGGAGGAACCGATTCCGTCTTAGCAAATACTAGGGAAATTCTCGCCCAACAATATGAGACATTCTCTCATAGGAAGGGTGAGACTCTGACTCAACAGTTTGAGCGGTTTTCTTGTTTGATCTCTGAGTTGAAGATGATCAAACAAGAGTACTCTAACAGCCAGATGAACAACAGATTCCTCAGATCACTGCCTGAGAGATGGGACACTTATACTATTGTCCTACGCTCCAGTGCAGACCTGGATACTCTATCTCTCACCCAACTTCATGGGAAACTGCTCACATTTGAGAGAGAGATAGAGCAAAAGAGGAAGTTGTCCACCTCTGGCAAGCTCACTGATGACTTTGTCCATGGCAATGCTGCCATGATAAGTCAGGAGTCGGAATATGCTGCATCAGAGAGTTCTTATGATGAGCATATTGATTTCTCTACCAACTCTGAACAAGCTTTTGTTGGTGTTAGTAGTAGTTCAGGAGGTAGCAGTGAAAATCTGTGCTTTCTGATGGAGGACTTGAAGGGCATTCCAGATGATGATCTGGAAGAGATGGATATTTTGAACCAAATGACAATGATAAATATCAGATCTCAAAATTTCTACAAGAGAACTGGTAGGAAATTCCCTGGTCTCTCTGGCAAAACCAAAGTTGGTTTTGGCAAGAGCAAGTTGAGGTGTCACAAGTGCCAAAGGCTTGGACACTTTGCTAGAGAGTGTAGATCATCTGGATCTAACTCCTCTGCACCCTTTGTGACTTTTCCAAGCAATAGATCACAGCACAGAGGGCAACATTCCTCCAGTTCTGGCCATCCATCACAAGCACAGGCATCACCGGTTATTTTGTGCCTCAGGGTCATATGCCATACCCATACCCCCTGCTACTATGTGCCTCAGCCCAGTCAAACTCAAGCACCTTCTGCTCAGCCACCACATGCTCTTCCTGAGCCTCAATCTTCCCAATCTCATCATCAAACACAACCTTAACAACACAGCTTCTTCACCCCAGGAGTTGTTGACTGGAGTAGTCTGCCAGATGATCTATCTGGTCAGGAACAACTACTCCAAGGTGCTGGTCAACATGGTGGTGATAATCCTTTTGGAAATCTTGCTCTAATGGCCCTTGAGTCTGCTGAGGGGTCATCATCCAATGCTTCATCGCAGGTATCCTCTGAGGCCAAAGCCAAGCTTTGTTCTGAATCATGCATAACAGCATTTGCCTCTATTGAGAAGCAAATGTAGCTTTAATAGATAAAAATCTTGAGCTAGAGCAAACAATTTCCAAAAAGAAAGCTGAATTTGAGGCTGCACTTAATGAGAAAAATGATGAGATATATAAGCTCAAATGTCAAATAAAAGATGACAAAGCTAGGGAAGATGTACTTCTAGAAAAGTACAAGGACCTCAAGGAAACTCTTGCAACCACCCAAGTAGAGTGTGATCGATGGGTGCAATCATGCAAGGGTTTTGAAATGCTTCTTAGCAAGCAATCAGCTTCCAATGTGAAGTTTGGCATTGGTTATAATCACACTGATCCTCCTACAGTTTTACTTCAAGAGCAGAAGTTGAATCTGATAGAGAGAGCAATAACCAATCCTTCTCATCATGTGACCTACTATCTTCTGATTCAGCATCATCAGAGATAGAAGTCAGCATTAACTCCTGCCAAAACCAATCAGCTGATGCTACAACAGCTGATGGTTCAAATGCTGACTGTCATATGATCAAAAGGTTGATCAACTCAGGTGTTGTCTCTAGAAGTACTGAAAGTACTGGAGAGCAAGTGATAACATCTGAAGTTCAAACCTCAACTACTTTCAGCACTAAAGAGAAGAAAACTAACAGTAGAAAAGGTTTGAAGACAGCTAAAGAGGATGTCAGGAAAGCAGATACTACAAGGAAGAAAACTGCTAGTACTGATAGCAAACAGCTGAAGAACAAGTCTTCAGCAGTTTCATCCTCTTCAGCTGATGATCAACATAAGATGAAGAAGAAGCCATGTGAGATATGTGGCTTGTTCAATCATCTTACTGATGATTGCTGGTACAAAAAGGGTTCCAAACTTAAACAAAAGGAGAAAATTAAAGAGGACATAAATAAAATGAAGAATGAGTTTGAGACCAAGTTTGTACTAGCAACATCAAAGCCTGAAATCCCTAAGCCCAAAGCTAAATCTAAAAAGAAGGTAGGGGTTACTCAGGCAACAACTGAGGTTGCTCAAAAGAAGATGGTGCAACATAGGAATCCATCATCAGCAAGCCCCAATGTGTCTAAGAGCTGTAAGCCTTATCACAAAGTCAGACACAACTGGTGATGATGGTTCAGCATCTAATAGGAAGAGTCAACCATTTAGATGCTCCTGTGTTGAAACCACAGAAAAGGAAGTCCAAGCCAAAGGGTTCATCTTCTGCACCATCTCCTTCACCTCAGGCTGTCACACATAACACACCTAATAGTGTTGCACCTGTTGTTGAGAACAGACCCAAAACCAAACAGGTTTGGGTCTCTAAAACTAACTAACATGTGGTTATGATTGCAGTTCTTCAACATGCCAAAGAAGCATCTGGTATGTAGACAGTGGAGGATCTATGCACATGACAGGAAGCAGCTCCCTTCTTAATGACTACTCTCAAGGAAAGAAGGGATTTGTCTCCTTTGGCAATGATGCAAAGGGTTACATCATCGAAAAAGGCTTTGTTTCCAATGGGGAAATAAGGTTTGATGATGTTACCATGTGGAGAATCTCAAGTACAACCTCTGGAGTGTCAGTCAAATGTGTGATAAAGGCCATGTTGCCCTTTTCACAAGCCAGAACTGTCGGATTCTGTCATCCAAAGTTCTAAATTTGATTGACAAGGTATTGGATGAATACACTCTCCTGAAGGCCAACAGGACAGGAAGAGTGTATGCCTTAGATCTTTCCAAAAAGATAGATCTAAAAGGCCATCCTTGCCTATTCTCCAAGGCCTCTCCTCAAGAGTCTACTCTATGGCATAGAAGGCTGGGGCATGTTAATTTCAAGAACATGAATCAGCTGATAAGCCATGGTTTAGTAAGAGGATTGCCTTTGAAGGAGTTCAAGTGTGAAGATAACTACACTGCTTGCTTAAAAGGAAAACAACACAAAGTTTCATTCCCTTCAATAGAAGAACTAAAGTCCACTTCCTGCTTGCAGCTCCTGCACATGGATCTCTTTGGTCCTGTCAGAGTGATGAGCATGGCAAAGAAGAAATACTGCCTGGTAATTGTGGATGATTATTCCAGGTTTGTATGGAATTTCTTCTTGCACTCCAAGGATGAAGCAGCCAAGACTATCATGAACTTTATGTTATTTGTAGAAAAGCAGTATTCCCTGCAGGTCAAGTGTGTGAGGAGTGACAATGGAATAGAGTTTAGAAACCACACACTTGATGACTTCTACCTGTCCAAGGGAATTAAAAGGCAGTTTAGTATTCCTAGAACTCCTGAGCAGAATGGAGTGGTTGAGAGAATGAACAGGACTCTCATTGAAGCTGCAAGGTTAATGTTGGCTGACTCAGGGCTGCCACTGACCTTTTGGGCTGAAGCTGTCAATACAGCTTGCTATGTACAGAATAGAGCTTTAGTGAATAAGAGGTTGATTAAGACTCCTTATGAAGTTCTTCATCATTTGGCCCCTCCGATTTCATTCTTTAGAGCCTTTGGGTGTCCATGTTTCATTCTCAACACTAGCAACCCACTCCAGAAGTTTGCTAGTAAGGTGGATGCAGGGTATTTTGTTGGTTATTCATCAACTTGCAAGGCATACAGAGTCTTTAACTATAGGACAAAGGTGGTTGAAGAAACTCTGCATGTTAAGTTCAATGAATCTCCAAAGGACAAGATTCCACAAAACCCTGTGGAGTTGTTTGATCTGGACATACTGCAATATGTTCCTTATCAACCTCCAGCTGTTGAGGCTGTCAATAGTTCTCCACCCGGTGGTACTGATGATGATGTAGTCAGTACTCACCTCTTCAGGTTTAGTGACAACCTGCCTGAGTCCACTAAACCTGATTCTCCTGTAGCCTCAGCAGCTCCATCCACAACAAATGCTGATGAGATTTCTGCTTGCTCTACTTTATTTGAGCTGCCATCTTCTACATGGTTTCAAGAATCTCCATCACCATCTGTTGCTGCTGATGGGTCTACAAACACTTGCAAAGATATTATAGTCTATCAAGAGCTGAAGAATCACCCCATATCTCAAATCATTGGTGATATCAATGCTGGAGTTTCAACCAGGAATCAATTGTCCAACTTCTGCTTTTATGCTCTCTTCATCAGTCAGCAAGAGCCAAAGAACTATCATGTTGCTTTAAGAGACAATGGATGGGTGGAAGCTATGCAGCTTGAGCTTCTTCAGTTCAAGAAACAGCAAGTGTGGGAGCTTGTTCCATTACCCCAAGGTAAGTGTGCAATAGGCACCAAATGGGTATTTAGGAACAAAACAGATGAGAAGGGACAAATAGTTAAGAACAAGGCCAGGCTGGTTGTCCAGGGGTTTGCACAAGAGGAAGGCATCGATTATGATGAGACCTTTGCCCCTGTGGCCAGACTGGAAGCAATCAGACTGTTCTTAGCTTATGCTGCCTTTCACAGTCTTAAGGTCTATCAAATGGATGTCAAAAGTGCCTTCTTATATGGTAAAATAAAAGAAGAAGTTTATGTGTGTCAACCACCAGGCTTTGAGGACAATAAACATCCTGATTAGGTGTACAAGCTTGATAAGGCTCTTTATGGGCTGAAGCAAGCTCCTAGAGCTTGGTATGAGACACTATCAACTTTTCTTCTAGAGAATAAGTTCACTAGAGGCACCATTGATAAAACCTTATTCATCAAGACTGTGGGACAATATAAGCTCCTTGTTCAAATTTATGTAGATGACATCATCTTTGCATCCTCTGATCTAAAGTTGTGTGATGAATTTACAATGCTCATGAAGCAAAAGTTTGAAATGAGTGCTATGGGGGAATTACAGTTCTTTCTAGGTTTACAAATCAAACAAAGGGATGATGGAATCTTCATCCATCAGTCCAAATACACAAAGGAGTTGTTGAATAAGTTTGATTTACAAACCTGTAAGCCCTGTTCTACTCCCATGAGCAGCATCACACAACTAGATGTAGATCAGAAAAGTAAAGCGGTTGATGAAACCCTTTACAGATGTATGATTGGGTCCCTGATGTACCTTACAGCTTCTAGACCAGACATCATGTTTGAAACATGTGCCTGTGCTAGATTTCAGGCTGCACCTAAAGAATCCCATTTGATTGCAGTCAAAAGGATCTTTAGATATCTGCAAGGTACCCAATCACTAGGTCTTTGGTATTCAACTGGGCATTCTTGCAAATTAGTTGCTTTCTCTGATAGTGACTATGCAGGATGCAAAGTCACCAGAAAATCCACTTCTGGTGGTTGCCAATTCCTAGGAAATTGTTTAGTTTCTTGGCAGAGTAAGAAACAAACATCAATTGCTACATCCACTGCTGAAGCTGAGTACATTGCTGCTGTAAGTTGTACATCTCAGATACTCTGGCTTCAGAACCAACTCTTGGATTATGGCATTACAGAGACTAAGACTCCATTATTAATGGATAGTGCTTCAGCTCTTTGCATTGTTAAAAATCCAGTCCAGCACTCTATGACCAAACATATAGAGATCAGACATCATTTTATTCGGGATTGCTATGAAAAAGGTCTGATTGATCCTAAGTTTGTGCCTAGTGCTGATGAGCTTGCAGACATATTTACTAAGCCTTTAGATAGTGCTACATTCCAGAATTTGGTGCTAAGGCTTGGTATGCTGCAGCTAGAATAATTTGACCAATGCTGGTGCTCTCAGTTCACAAGTATTGATGAGCATTAGTATGCAAAGGTCAAATATAAGTACTGATGAGTAATTTAGTCTTCAGCACTTTCACAACTACTGAAGACTAAAATGCTTCAAAGTACTGATGTATATTATTTGTTGAAAACAACTGATGTAGTGAGGTGGATTACAACTACTGATGTATTATTTTCAAACAAATAAGTACTGAAGAACAAATTTTGTTCACAAGTACTGATGTGTAATCTTACACACAAGTACTGAATACAAAATTTGTTCACCAGCTCTGAAGAGTATTTCATCAGCACTTGTGAACATCTGATCACAAGAGCTGAAGGCATAAATATTCACAAGAGCTGAAGGGTCAATGAAACATCTGAAAGTCAGCCAAAGAGCTGATGAGTAAATGTGGAGGTCAGCATGAAACAACTGATTCGACGGAAACAGCTGATGAGTAATTTTACTCTTCAGCTGATGCCAACAGCTGCTGTTTCATACCCAAACAACTGAAGGACAAAACCATGTCTTCAGTAGTTTCACAACTACTATGACTAACACCAAGTCCTCAGTTGTTTACAACAACTGAAGCAATACCATGTCTTCAGTAGTTCACAACTACTGATGTCAGTAGTTCACAACTACTGAAGGCTAACACTAAGTCTTCAGTTGTTACAACGTCTGAAGCTGAAAACTAGGTCTTCAGTAGTTTATAACTACTGAAGACTGACAACAAGTCTTCAGCCGTTTACAACATCTGAAGGACAAAACCAAGGTTTCAGTAGTTTCAACTACTGAAGACTAACAACAAGTCCTCAGATGTTACAACCACTGAAGGTTAAAACCACATCATCAGTACTTTCAACAACTGATGACCAAAACCTTCAGTAGTTTTCTTTCAGCCTTTGCTATACCCTATAAATACCCAACATTCAGAGCTTTTAATTCACTTGACCTAACTTTTCAAAAAACCTCTGAACTTCCCATACACCATTAATGGCGGCCATGCAACTCAAACCTCGACACAACTGTGTCGCACATCTCACTAAATCGCCATTTTGGGCCAAATTCCACAATGCCATTGATCTCATGTACGAATCTCCATACCAAACGGCTTTTCTTCTAAACCCCACCATTTACACCGACTCCCTATCGGAGTTCTGGACCAACATCACCGTCCAAACCGGAGAGAATGATGGCGAGGTCTCTCTCCGGTCCTCCGTAAACAACCACCCAGTGGTTATCACTCCAGCTACTATTCGACAAACCCTAAAGCTGGAGGATGCCACCTTCCCAACCTCTTACCCCAAAGGCGCCCTCGATCTATCTTTCACAGCCAACGACTATCAGGGTGACCTCTCTGCCTCCACCTTGTTGAAGAAACACTTCCCAGATCCTTAACGTCTCATATTCCATATGGTGAATGTGTGTCTGGCCCTAAAAACATCTTCATGAGACCAGATGTCAACAAGGTGGCAACAGGTATTATATTCTATCTTTGAGAAACAACCACTTAATTTTACAGATATCATATTTTTGGAACTCAAAGACATGGCCGCTAAACCTTTTGCAAACCGATGGATTTTATATCCTCGGTTCATTATGGCCGTGATAGAAGACCAGTTTCATGCTGAGGGACTTGTTGGCACTGGGATCCCTGCCATGGCTGTTTTAGCTGAGGTATACTCCAGGCACAACACCGACCACACACTCAAACAGGCTGCCAAGCTGCGAAAACCCACGCAGCTGGAACCCACAACCTCCACCTCCAAATCCAAAGTCCCCACCAAGCCAAAAACCAAAAAGAAGCCAACAAAGGCTACTCAGGGAAATGAGTCCCCTGAGGATGCCCCTGCAACACAAAGGCAGGAAGTGGCTGCTGGTCAGATTCTCCCAGCAGTCACCACGACTCCACCCACCACAACCGCACAGGTTTCCTCTCAACAGGAGCCTGATGCAACCACTTCTGGGGCAACCACAAATCTGGAATCTATCTCACTTGAGAAGATTGCCATTGAAACGCACATTCCTCCCCATGTGCAATCTGCTTCAAGCCCATCACCCACTAAAACCGCCCCACAAAGCCCTACACTAATAATCGCCAGTGTTGACCCACCTGAACACTCCACCCTCTCCCCAGAAACCAATTACAACTGGGGAAACTCCAACCGAAGAGAGGGTGGACACAAGTGTTGGTGAAAGCCCATAACACAGAGAATCACATGTCCAATCTCCCAGTGTGGCTAGGGAGATAGGATATTCTGGTGAGGCTGCCACTTCCTCTGCATCAACATCTGAGTAGAGAGAAGCTGGTAACATCAATAAGACCTCACCAGAGGCAACTGCCGATGATGGATACAATCCGGAGGCTGGAAGTCCCCAGTACCAAGACCAAGGGTCACATGCAATATCTGAGCCACACTCAGTGCATGTACATCCTGACCCTGTCAGGAGGTCAGGTGATTCAGTGCAAACTGATGATGACCTGTGCTTCTTCTATGATGTAGTTGCACAAAACACTATCTTAGAGGATGAGGTAAGCAGACTCAAAGAGCTGCTTGCCAAAATGTCTCAGGATAGAAGTCCATCTGCCACCATTGACCCACAGATGGCACCTTCACCCGAAGGTCTCATATACACTCAACCACTCCCACAAACCCGGCCACCTGCCTCTGCTTCTGGCACTAGTTCTCAGGACCAGAACCCTCCTGAGCAACTAGTTGCTATATCACACCTATAATCACAGACATTGTGATGAAAACCATTGATGAGAGGCTTCCCACACATATACAACCCATGGTGGAGGTTGTTGTTGCCAAAGCGCTTGCTGATAGTCAAACCCCAACCAATGCACCTAAAAAGGGGGAGACATCAGTGCAAGCTAAGAGGAAGAGGGTAGAGGAAGAGAAAGAAGTAGGGAAAGAGGTGGAAACTGAGAGGGTGTTGGTAGAGGAGACAGAGAGGGTGAAGGGGAAGGAGAAGGTGAGGGAGGAGAGTGAGCGGATAGAAGTGGCTGAAATCCAAAAGGATTTCAGTGTCACTTATCAAGAGAAGGAAGGAGAGAAGGTAGAGAAGGGTGATCCTGATCTAGCAGCCCTTATCAAGAAGGCTGATGCTGAACAAAGCAGATCAATGGACTCTGTCATTGATCAGCTGTTCAGGCAAGGCTTTGACATGGACACTGCCTTGCTAGATCAGGAGATTAGGAAGATGGAGACAAGGGAGATAGAACACCGATGGTCTACTTATAGCCAAGAGGATAAAAGAGACTCGAGGCTACGAGTAGATTCATTTCGAAGTATCTAGGGAGGCCAGTCCTTGATGTCAAGGCATGGACCAGGGACAGAATCTTGGCTATAGCCACCAAGATCTGTTCGGCTGGTGATTTCACAAAAGGGCTGGTCGCTGAAGCCCTTTCTGAAGCAGGTGCTGGGAACAGGACCCTGCTAGTAAAACAAACCAAACCTACTCTTATTTCTAGGTTACTAGCAAGGCCTGCCAACATTCCCACACCAACAACCCAAACACAACCCACAAAACCATCCCCTTCACCATCAAAACCCACAGCCAATGATCCACCCTTGCAGAAGAAGAGAAGGGTGCTGAGGCTGCAAGATGAAGAAGAAGAGGAGGATGAGGAGGATAGACTGCCTCTTTCTGCAGTTATTCCTCTACCCAAAGCCAAACCCAAAACTATCACTCCCACCTCACAGATGGATACTGTGAGGGTTAAGTTAGAAGAAGAAGAGCAGCAGAAAAGATATGATGAAGAGATGCTGAAAAGCATTGACAAAGCCTATGCTACTACTTATTCTATACTTAACATGAAGAAAGAAGCTCTGAGACTCTTCACTCTCAAACAAACCTTCCAATATGACAAAGAGAGAGTGAGGACTTGGCCTGATCCCAGGGTGGCTCACAGGATAATTAAGAAAGATATGCCTGTGAGATACAAGAGCCAATTTAAGAAGATTGTAGATGAAGTGATCTCTATGGCTCTTGTAATAACACCCTGGGAAATTGTGGAAGAGTTCGAGAAGGCCTATAGAGCTAACCAATCACCCCACACGATGTTAGAGAATAGGGTGGTTAGGAAAGGGTTAGTCTATAAGAGGCTTGAGAACTTCCATAAAGATGAGCTCAACTTGTTGCTAGAAGGCAGACACCCAGATGAATTCGCCTATAGACAAGTTACAACAGTTGAGCTCAAGAATGGCAAACAGGCCAAGTTTGTCTCAGAGCTGTACGACCGTGAAGGACTATTCGAAGGTGAGGCTGAAGACCTAACCAAAGAAGAACAAATAACATTTCTTCAAGCCTACACCAGAGAATCCTACCGGCTCGTACATGGGAGGTAGGTCTCATGGATGGGACAACAGCTCTGTGTCCAATTCCTCAAAACAGAGCTCCCATCCATACTTAGCCAAACAAATATCAGAGACCTCCTCCCAGGCCAGTGCTTATCAGGGTCAACTTCTGATCTGATACAGAAGGAAATAGACCAACTTTTATGCCAACAATAAGTGGGACAATAAATAACTTAGAGGTTTTGGCTGCATTGGTTCAGGGGGAGTTTGTTGGACCAAAAGAACCAATGAGCCAAGATCAGGAAAACCTCTAAGTCCCACATGACATCACAACAACTGCTGAAGACCTTCATCAGCAGTTTGACAAAGTCTGAAGAATCAACAGCTGAAGATCAAAGATCTGAAGTACAACAGCTGAAGATCCCAAGTGCTAAAGATAAGTACTGAAGTCTGAAGTACTGAAGCATACAAGTACTGAAGACTTCAAGTACTGAAGACAAGTGCTGAAGATCAAAAGCTGAAGAACTGAAGAACTGAAGATCAACTACTGATGCACAAAGTCTGAAGACAAAGACTGAAGACATCAGCTGATGACATCTACTGAAGTCATCAGCTGATAAATCATCTGAAGCCCAAGTCTGATGAACAAGTGCTGAAGCTTCAGAGTTTGTCACAACAGCTGAAGAAGTCTTCTTTAGTTGTTGTGATGGTTTTTTTTCAGTAGTTTTATGTTTTTCCTTTCAGTAGTTTGTACAACAGCTGAAGAGTTTATTCTTCAGCTGTTATAGTTCAGTAGTTGTAAACGACTGAAGAGGTTGTTCTTCAGTCGTTGTAGGTTTTCAGTAGTTTCCTTTTTCAGTACTTGTAATAGGTAAGATTTTGTAAGAAGATGTCAGCTGTTGACATCTTCAGTAGTTTAATGTTCCATCAGTAGTTTGTTAATAATCGGTTGATGTCACTGACAAGTCACATCAGCATTCGTCCTTTTTCTTCTATAAAAGGACGATGTGCCTATTATATTCAGCGCCGAAACGTGTGGAGTTATAGAAAACATCTTTTGCAGAACTTCTCTCTCTCTCTATGTTTGTACTTTTACATGCAAAATCTTTTGTGTTCTTGCTGTAATCGCTAATTACTGTGCTAAATCCGCTGCGAATACAATCTGATTGATCAAACTAGAGGCTGAGATCCTGTCACCTTCCCCTCCCATCAAGGCTCGTCCCATTAGGAGGCTTTCGCTAAAGGAGATCGAAGAGAAGAAATTGAAAGGGGAGTGTTTTGGTTATACAGAGAAGTTCACTCCAGGGCATAAATGCAAGGGAAAACAACTATTTTCCATTGAGGTGATAGATGTTGAGGATGAAAATGAAGTATCTCCCTTAGATCAACCTGAATTGATCTATGATGCCACAAATCCACAAATCTCTTTACATGCTTTAACTAGAGTATCATCTTATTCCACCATGCGGATACAAGGTTCTATAGGTACCAAACCTTTACATATACTCATAGATTCGGGATCTACCCATAATTTTTTAGATGTGAATTTGGCTAATAAGATGAAGTGTCCAAGCACTATGGTTGATTCTATGAGTATAACTATTGCGGATGGCAAAACCTTGACTTGTACTAAGCAATGTAAGAACTTCAATTGGCTTATGCAAGGCAATTGGTTTACCGTAGATGTGTTGCTCATACCAATCAGTAGTTATGATATGGTTTTGGGAATTCAATGGTTACCTACATTGAATGATAGTGTATGGAACTTTAAGGATCTAACCATGAGATTCAATGTAGGGACTCATGCGTTTGTATTGAAGGGAGCCACTGATAATAAAGCCACTTTGTGTACCATAGAGAAGATGGGTCAATACTTAGAGAAAATGCATTTGGCAGAGGCTCAATTATTCAGCCTACAGTCGACCGATCACAGTTTTTATCAGCATGAAACTATGATCTCTAAGGTGCAGAGTACTCCCTCATTGGAGTCGTTATTGGGAACTTATAAAGACGTTTTTAAAGAGCCAAATGCTTTACCTCCAAGCAGATCATGTGTGACCACAAGATCGCTTTAAAAGATGAATCAATCACCATTAATCAACGAGCATATCGTTACCCGGTAGGTCAAAAAGATGTCCTTGAACAATTGACCCAGGAGTTGTTAGACTCAGGTGTCATTCGTAATAGCCAAAGCGCATTTGCATCTCCGGTTGTTTTAGTAAAGAAGAAAGATGGAAGTTGGCGTTTTTGTGTGGATTATAGGAAGCTAAATGAAGCTACGATCAAAAACAGATTTCCTATACCTCTAATTGAAGAATTACTCGATGAGTTGGGTCAAGCTGTGGTTCTCTCAAAGCTTGATCTTAGAGCCGGGTATCACCAGATTCGTATGCATGAAATGGATATTCATAAGACTGTGTTTCGCACTCACCAAGGGTTGTTTGAGTTTGTAGTGATGCCATTCGGTCTCACTAATGCTCCGGCAACTTTCCAAGCTCTTATGAATTCGGTGTTTAAGCATCTCATGCGGAATTGTACATTGGTATTTTTTGATGATATTCTGGTATACAGCCCTTCTATGGAGCAACATTTACTTGATTTGGAGAAGGTTTTGTCTTTACTTCGGCAGAATAATTTGGTAGCCAAATGAACTAAATGTTCGTTTGCTGGTTCTCATGTTGAATATTTGGGGCATATCATCTCAGCCGAGGGCGTTTCTACTGATCCTACAAAAATCACTGCCATTCAACTTTGGCCAACTCCCACCAATGTGAAGCAATTACGAGGGTTTTTGGGACTTGCTGGTTATTATAGACGCTTTATTAAATCATTCGGGGTGATTGCCAAACCTCTTACAAATCTTTTACGCAAAGATTCCTTTGCTTGGTCTTCTGAAGCCCAACAAGCTTTTGAGTCCGTCAAACTTGCTTTAACAACCGCTCCTTTACTTGCTCTTCCCAATTTTGAGAAGAATTTTGTTGTTGAAACAGATGCTTCGTCCAAAGGTCTAGGCACGGTTCTTATGCAGGATCATCATTCAATTGCTTTCATAAGTAAGGCTCTTTCTATTCGCTAGCAGTCTTTATCGGTGTATGAGAAAGAACTGTTGGCTATATTGTTGGCGGTCAAGCAATGGCACCATTATCTTATTCCTAAGAAGTTTGAGATTCGTACTGATCAAAGGAGCTTGAAATACTTACTGACTCAGAAGATCACTACACCATTGCAACAAATGTGGCTCGCTAAATTGATGGGATACTCGTATGACATTTCATACAAACAAGGTGTAGAGAATAAAGTGGCTGATGGCTTATCTCGTGTACCTGGATTAGCCTTATTACTATGAATTTCAATTCATTTGACCCGGTGCTATTGAAGAGAATTCAAGATTCTTGGTCCTTAGATCCGCATTTGGCGAATGTGCTTTGCAAGCTAAAGCAAGGTGAGAGTGTTTCTCATTATTCATGGGATGACCAACTTTTAAAAAGAAAGCACAGATTAGTAGTTGGTCAAGACACCAAGTTGCGTGATGACATCATGCATCTGATTCACGCTTCTTCGGTGGGGGGTCACTCGGACTTCTTGCCATCCCTTAAACGCCTCACCTCTTTCTGCTATTGGCATGGGTGCTCCAAACAACTCCGTTCTTTTAATCGTGATTGTACGGTTTGTCAACGGGCCAAGTATGAGGCCATAGCTTCTCCTGGTCTCTTACAGCCATTACCTGTGCCTCACTATATTTTCACGGATATTACTATGGATTTTATTAGTGGCCTACCCAAAAGTGCGGGTAAAGATACCGTTTTGGTTGTTGTTGATAGATTAACCAAGTACGGACACTTCCTTCCTCTTTCACATCCATTCACGGCTGCTCAAGTGGCTCAACTTTTTCTGGATGGTGTGTTCAAGTTGCATGGCAATCCCACTTCTATAGTGTCGGATCGTGATCCAATTTTCCTCAGTCAATTTTGGAAGGAGTTCATGCGCCTTCAAGGGGTTCAGTTGTTTTTTTCCACTGCTTACCACCCCCAAAGCGACGGTCAAACAGAGGTGTTAAATCGATGCTTAGAATCATACTTGAGGTGCATGATAATGGATAATCCTCATCATTGGTTACGTTGGTTATCCTTAGCCAAATGGTGGTACAACACTACCTACCATTCTTCTATGTTTCATCCGGTATTCCATGTTTCATTGCTGAAACCGGCACATGGTGATCGTACTCCAGTTGTCCCATTAACCACTAATCCGCGGTTCTTATTCCAGCCCCGAGCGTTACTTGATCGGCGTTTAGCTCGACGGAGAGGCTCGTTGGTTACTCAGGTTCTGGTTCATTGGGCTGGACTTCCCATTACTGAAACTTCTTGGGAATTTTTAGACGAATTCATGTTGCGCTTTCCCACCTTCAATTCTTGAGGACAAGAATTTCTATAGGGGGGAGTTTTGTTACACGTATGTTACAATGTAATAGTTGAGGGGGACAAATTGTAACTTTGCTATTGTGTAAGGTCGATATTGTAAATGTGTAACGGTCATAACGACTTAACTAATGTTCGTTAAGTGGTTATATACCACCCGAATGTGAGGAATAAGATCACCGATGAATTGAGTAAACCCTTTCTTCCCTGTGTTCTCTCTTTCTCAAAATCGATCTTAATACATATGGATTTCTGTCCTTTTAATGTTAGTTAAATATCTAGCCAAGTAAATATGTTACATTACGTTCTTTTGTACAAGAAAAGAAAAGATAAAGAAAAAATGGAAGAAATTATAAGATATATATTATAGCATAAGTCGGTGACTACAAGATGATTGTATGTTTTCATATATTAGCAACCAAAATTGTAGAATTTGCAAAAGAGGCACTAAGATTTATAACAAACGGTTCCACATCACTTTTTAAAAAAAGATAAAAAATTCGAAATGTAAACCGCTGATCACACACTGACCGCCCACCAATTTCGTTGATTTGATGACAACACTACACCAACTGACAAATCTATGAAGTGGTGGTTGGATGAGGATGAATATGGTAGTGGTGGAGAAGACGGTTGGAAACGGGCATCTGTAATGGCTGTATATTGTAATGGAGAGATATATATATATAGATAGACGGACTTGAATGTAATGGAAGGTTGCAGAGATTGATTTTGATAAAACTCCTCTGGCATCTTTCCTTTCTTAATTTTTGTATTATTTTTTTTCTGCTCGTTTTATTTACGATTTTAGATAAGGCTATTAATTTTTCTTTTAGTATCTAACTTTATTTTCTGAATTTCATATTTATTCTTATGTTACGTTTTTTATTCTTTTCTCTTATTATTAAACTATTTTTTAATTATTTAAATAAATAACTTCTTAAATGCTTTTTGAGCGGTTAATTAGACTGGCATGTCATTTGCCCACATAATCATCTTCATTACTCAAGTAAGTAACCTTAGTTCCGACCAAGATCACCCACGGAAAGAAATCCACTCAAGTTGAAACCTCTCAATTTTTTATTTTAATTTTTTGCTTCAGATAAGACTTAAACTCAATACGTTCCTTATTTTTATTGAAGTATTGAGATATTTTATCTGAAACATTTAGGCTAAGGATGATTGGTATTTTTTAAATGCTTATTTGGTGTTTATTAAGTTATAATATCTTTCAAGTGAACTTTAAAGTTATCACGGAACTTTTCCATGATTTCCAACATGACTTGTGTCTTTTATTTACGTTTCGATTTGTAAAACCAAATTAGCGCAACTTATCGCGGCAACGCGCGGACTCTATTACTAGTTCTTATTATTCCTATAAATAAATTGCCCTTACACAAACACCTTCCCAGCGGTTCACTATTTTGCATTAATAACCTTATTAGTCGTAGTTCACTATTTTTGCGTTAAAAAGCATGTTTGGGATTGCTTATTTTGATTGAAAATAACTTATTAACTTATAAGTTTTCAAAATAAGTTTTTAAATAAATGTTTAGATTAGTTTAAAAATTAAAACGTTGTAAAATGACAAAAAAACATAGTTTAAAAATGATAAGAAATAATAGAAGGTAATAAATGAGTATAATAGAAAATTAGATCAAAAGTAGTTTTTAAAAGTTAATAAGCAGTTCTCTCTTATTTTTTAAAATCTTCTTTTTATCTTATATGAAAAATCAGTTTTAAAAGATATTTTGCTTTGTCAACACTTTTTTTTAACTTATTAATTTGTTAAGTTAACAAGTGAAGTAAGGGAAAATAAGCAATTTGCACAAAGACATTAATTTTTTAGTATGATTTCGTTACGTTTGCATACGGCTAACTTCCAAAAATTAATTTATAAATGTATTCAGTTAAAGTGATAACACTAAACTCGAGGCGAACAACAGTTAAATTGGAGTATGAATTTGGCCGGAAAATTGATGCAGGCGGTGTGGTACACTTGCTACGGCGGAGGTGCCGCCGGATTGAAGGTGATTCAATAGCATTTCAAATCGATTATTATGTGTTACTTTTGATCTTTGAATCTTAATCATTCTCAAACCTAATTCTGATACATCTAACTTTATATGATTTGAAGTTATAGCTTCTGTATGAATCGATAGAAAACCTGAAGATTGATTGCTTAGGGTTTACACTATTCAACTTAGATCGGCGATTTTAGTTATTTTACCTTTTAATCTCCGATTATTATTGGAGTCCGGTTAGATGATGTACTATCTAGAACAATTAGTTAACATATTTGATATATTTTCGCCAATAGCTTCATGATTCAGATCCGTTTGGAAGTAGAAACATCATTCAGTTATTGTGTGTTCAAATTGGATGCAAATAGAGGTTAAATGATATTTTCAAAGTAGAAATTCTGCTACTTTTGGAAGCTCTGATTGATTTTATATTTTTATGAATTTCTATTATGATATGTTGAAGTTGATAGTGTTGTTTGTATGTTTTACAGCATGTTGAAATCCCTATACCTGCTCCTGGTAATGGTGAGATTCTGATGAAAATTGAAGCAGCAAGCATAAATCCAATTGACTGGAAGCTTCAGGCTGGCTTGGCGCGCCCGATTTTGCCCAGAAAGTTTCCTTTTATACCTGGTTAGTTTGATGGTTTGGTAGGGTGAATTCGGTACATAATCAATATCATCGATCTTAAGTAGTGAATTGTGTGAATAGCAGTGGGAGTTAAGAAGAGGGTAAGATTACATTAGTGACTTACGTCTCATAGTTAAATCGAATGGTGCAATAATCTGCATAGGATTATGCTTTTATCATAATTCTCTACTTAGAGTTTTGTTTTGGTTCTGTGTTGGACACACATCTACTTCAATAACCTTGTTGCGTCGGTGTTGTTATTAGCACTTTCTGTTTGTGTGTTCCTTGCATACACTCTATGTGTTGTTTATGCTTCATGAGTGAAAAAATAATGAGGTTTTCAGTTTGAGCCGGTTCTCAGAGAGTGCAATGTGGAGGAAATGTTTGCCCTTATCACGGCCTCCCAAACCTTGCTATTTGAGTGGGATTTTACTGGGTGTGTTTTGTTTATTTGTCTACATCGATAGCCCTTAGCCTTTTTTGATGTTTCTACTTTTTTTCCATTTATGTTCTTAAATTGGTTTTGGTTTTATATAAAACGCATGTTTACTTAGATCACATCCAGTCTCTTTTTGGGGTTCTATACTTGTTTAACTTTTTTTTGCAATTTTTATTCTTAAATTTAAGAGCAAATTAGACAAATTGTTATCGAGAGAGATTAATTTAATTCCTAAACCCATTTCAAGAATTCCCGCTCTTTATATTCTTAAGGATCAAGAATTCCTAGTATTTCTTCCATTTCTAGACCCAATTTAATTCAATGGGACCTGTATTCACATTTTTTCTACCAAGAATGTTTTATAGAACTTTTTGACTCCCAAATTTATCCTACGTTCACACAATTCACATGGCTCAGCAAGCAATTGATATTTCACGATCAAAGGTGTAATACTCTTTGACATCGTCGAATCAACAATCGAATATTTTTGAAAGAAAAAAATGATAATATATGTTGTATGAACTGTGAAGATATTTTCTTCACGAGCTTCTCAAGGATTAATCATTACTTTATATGATTGTATGTTTGGATCAGTTGGTGATGTAGCGGGTGAAGTCGTGGAAGTTGGACCTGGGGTAACGAATCTTAAAGCTGGTGACAAAATTGTTTCAACTCTTGTGAGTTTTTCTTCTTTCTGATTTTCGAGATTTTGATCTCAATGGTTCCTAATGGATGTAGCAAGCTGGGTGGGTCGGGCTAGTTGGTGTTGAGTTGACCTGCATATACTTATTTGATCAATTAAAGAAAACTGTAAACAATTCACACAATAATTATTATCAGGTAAATAACATAACGAAACGATTTAGAAAGTTGTATACAACAAATTTTATTAAATTTCAACTTGTTTGCATGGGCGACAGGGGGGTGCAGGTGGAGGGCTAGCCGAGTATGCCGTGGCTAAAGAAAGCTCAACAGTTCCAAGGCCACCAGAAGTATCAGCTGCAGAAGGTGCCAGTCTAGTTATTGCAGGGTGCACCGCCCTCCGCTCCCTTACTACTGGTGGTCTAAAACTGGAAAAAACAGAACAACGAACCAACGTCCTAGTAACTGCTGCATCAGGTGGTGTGGGTCACTATGCCGTTCAGCTAGCAAAACTAGGCAACACCCACGTGACCGCCACATGTGGGGCTCGCAACATCGAATTCGTCAAAGCTTAGGAGCTGACGAGGTTCTAGACTACAAGACCCCTGAAGGAGCAGCTCTCAAAAGCCCATCGGGCCAGAAATACGACGTAGTGGTCCATTGCGCTACTGGTGTCCCGTGGTCAACCTTCGAGCCCAACCTGACCCCGACTGGGAAAGTAATTGATATAACCCCGAGTGGTGCTGCATTTTGGACTTATGCTGTGAATAAACTCACGTTTTCAAAAAAGCAACTTCAACCATTACTTGTGGTTCCAAAAGCCGAAGAGATCGCTTATCTTGTGAAATTGGTAAAAGAAGGAAAATTGAAAACTGTCATCGACTCGAGATATCCTTTAAGTCGGGCCGAAGAGGGTTGGGCCAAGAGCGCCGAGGGCCATGCCACTGGGAAGGTGGTTGTCGAGCCATAGAATAAAAACGAACAACATTATCTCGATCTCGATCTTATAATTTGGGTTTTATCTTGTAATCTTGTATGTTATTGATGTATTTGTCTTTTAAACTTATTTGTTAGAATATCATTTTATGAAAATTGTTTGAAAATAGAAGTATCTAACACAGCACAAACCTAACGTTAGTTCACAGGCTTGAGTTTAATCCAAAAGGTTCATGTTTATTTAAAAAAAATACAACACGCATAAATAAAGCCATTTTAAAGATTCATTTATCAACAAAAAATACACATAGGATTCGTTTTGCATGTGTGATGTCTTTCCCTTTAATGTTAGTTAAATATCTAGCCAACATTATGTTCTTTTGTACAAGAAAATTTTGATAAATAGAGAAACATTTTTTTCTCAGTTTCCAGTCATGTAAAATAACTTATTAATAACACAAGTAAATTTTCTAACCATGTTTATTATACCTTAAACTGTATATAAGTTGAAGAAATAAAACTATAATATTGAAAGAGCGTGTAATTCCAATAGAGGTAAATAAAATGGAATTTTTAAATTGCCCATGATATTATAGCCTACTAGTATCGGTGACTTTGTTTCACAAATTTAACGTGTTTTGAAATCTACTATTATAATTTAACAGTTTGTATGCTTTGAATAGAATACCAAAATTTCTTTTACAAATATCTTTTATGTTTTACTTATTAAATACATTAAATCAAGAAAAGATTCACCTTTCCACACTTCAATTATTTCTACTTTCAAGGATGTGCCTATTATCTTAAATAAATCGAAAAAAGATTTGGTCAAAAGTAGTTATGAATTAACCGAATCCACTTTCATCTTTTTTATTTTTGTAATTTTTTTTCAAATGGTAAAATGTATGACTTTACTTCAGTGTATAAGTGTTATCTTATTCAGGCTCAGTTATTCGTTTCTCAGTCGGGATTACACCCCCAATCTCATCAGGAGAAAACTTATTGTTAAAAAAACCTTCATGCTCAACTCTGAGCATTTTGCTTAGAGTGAGAATTGAACACACGACCTCTCAATATTAACATGTAATCAGAATTTTACCTTAACTAGTTGAGATAAGGAGGTTTATGTTTGTACTTTTACTATCAAAATTTTACATGATTTTTATTGTTTTATTTCAACTTCAAGTAATTGGTTATAGATGGTTTACTAATTGGTTCTAGAAAAACAAATTGTACACTTATCAAACATGTATAATTTCTAAAATAACATAATTAACACAATAAGTTTTTTTTTTCTTTTTTATTGATATGTTGTTCCTTTATTACCAGAAAAAAAGAACCCAACAATAATCAAATCAATATTAATCCATACTTAACTTATCTAATAATTGTCTACTTAACTTATCTAATAATTGTCTAGTTGATCCTTGTTTAAGTCGATGACTATTCTATCTTAAAGAAACAATATATATAAAAATAATTTAGATTGGTAAAATAGTTATTTTGTATAGTAATTCGGAGATCCAACCACATAACATTTACCGGTTTAGTATTTGATGGTTCATAGTTTATTACCCAGTCAGACCTCTTACTAGTCAGTAATTACTGGTTCAAATATTGTCAAAAACCGGTAATACATGTCATATATAAAATATAACCGGACATATTCACACACTACATAAGTGCACAATGGCCATCCTACCTTGAGCATCATGTGCGCCTTCTCGATCTCCATCCACATAAGTTTTTGAAATATGATTATTTAGAAAAGAAGATTCAAAAGTTGCTACAATGGTAGATAAAATCTCCATGCACATAAAATTTCGATAGGCCTTTTCATTTTAACCCACATTTTTACATCTTTTACAATTTAGTCAAAATATATATATTTTTTTTACTTTTAACTTTGATTCCTATACATTTTATACTTAAAAATTTTTTTTTGCTTTATGTTTCAGTCTACATTTTTCGAGTTAACACGATGCAGTGCGCGTGTATAGTTCAACGTTTTTACGCTTATTTTCCCCCCGTTTAACGGTCCAGTCGCATCGTGCTGGTCCAAGATCGACTTAGTTATTTTTTTTTATGTTTCATGTTTCGCCTAACGGTGATGTGTCATTGGTTCTATCTTTCGGGTGGTGGTCACTAACAGTAGTATGTTTTTGTTAAAATATATGTCTAAATATTCAATTCAATGTCAAACATATGATTTATATAAACATCTTATAATTGGTTGTTTTTTATTTTTTGCATATTGGATTGCATATATTCATGTGGGCTTGCTTTGGAGTGTTGATGGGCTTGTTTTGGAGTGTTGATGGCCTACTGCATAGATGCGGTTTGGGCTCGTTCATCTTCTTCAAATGCTACCTTACTTCAACATAAAGGTTTTCTAAGAGAGATATGTAGTTTATTATTCATCTAATCAAGGGCTAATCCATGAGATCATCTTCTCCATCTATTTATTGTCTTGATGTGTTCATCATTCTTCATCTCAACAGTTGGGATGTTGTTCATCATAACCCATTTGTCCATCTTCTTTTTGATGGTTTTGTCTAGGGTTCGTCACATTGATGATCATAGATGTTCGTGAGGATTACATAGATCTTCTTCATCAGATTATTCTATTGATGATCTGATTCTTGGTCTTTGTCTATTTTCTTCTGTTTCACCAGAATTTACTAGTTTGTTCTCTTTTGTATTCATTTCCGGTTACACTATTTTTTGTTTGGGTTTAATACCAATTGATTTGAGTTTCTTGACATGGTATCAGAGCAATAATGGCTCTGATAGAGTGCTCGATCTGATCTTGGTGTTGTTTCGCTGCTCGTAATTGTGATCTAATTCGATTACAGTTTTCAAATCTAAAACCCTAATTCCAGATCTGGTTCTCCCGTCTTTGTTCTTGGTTTTACTGGTGCAAGATCTGCAATCATCGAAGAACAATTTTGCTATTCTGTAGTAATTGAAGAAGGAGATATTCGGCGTTGAAGATGAAGAGGAAAGATGCTGATGAAGTTAACGGCGACTTCTTCGACTTCACTCTCTCTCTCTCCCGCACTGAAAATCCGACGTCTGGATTCTGAATTGGCCCCGATAATTGACGAACAAGAGGTTTTGAAATCAACTGCATATGGACAATCTATGCCCTTTCAAGATAACTTTGTGGAACAATCAATGGAAGGTGGTCCCATAGCGATTGATGAGCTGAGTAACAGTGTGCCTGTGAATGAAGAGAGGGCTATTGTTCTCTTTAACCCGATGAACAATTCGCCTTCGTTACAGCCTTCGATTTCATACTCTATCTCTGCTGATTCAGACTTCCTTTCAAGATTTAAAAATCTTGTTATTTGGTCTAACGGGTCGGATGATTATGCACCTAAATCATCAGCAGATGAAAGACAGAAGCTATGTACCACGAGAATGGGATCTCTATGCATAAATGGAGAAAAGATCAATGGTAGCTGCTTTGTTTCCTTTGGATATGATTTGATGAACTTTCAGGCAGACATAGTTGGGCTAATCAAATTGTAGATCCCTCGATTGCTAAAGCATGTAAGTTTTCTTGTTTCCATTTTGATCCTTTTTACACGTATTACATATATATATTAGGCATTATATGGCCGGGTTATACCAGTATTGGTTAACAGGGAGAGACTTGATCTGTGTACATACATGGGCCATAATCCTATACTATGTTTCATTCTATATGTTTCAAAATTCTGTCATCTTCTCTTAAGTTGATTTCTATTTTTTATCCATGTTTTATACGGGCATAATCAAATTGTTAAGTGCATGAGTGAACTTTTTAATCAAATATGTTGGATAAAGAGTCACGTTTAAACAATTAAACATTGATCCACCTCTCAAATGGTGTGAATACATGTAATCTGCTGTGTTGGGTGCCCTTTATGAGTATGATCCATAGTGTATTTATTGTTCTGCTTTATTGCTCGGGTTGTTTTTTTTGTCTCAATAGTGTCTTGTTTTTGAACATGAGAAAATAATTTGTTGAATAATCTACTTCTAGTATTGGAAAATGAGTCCTTAATGATCTGTTTCTCATGGTTATACTATTATTGCTTGGAGATGAAAAAAGTTAGAATAAGATTGAGTAGGGGTAATGTCAAATATGATCCAATCTTATTCTAATACAATTTGTTTTGGTATGAGTTTTTTAAAATTTCTTAAAAATTAAGAGATGGTTTATGTTCTGAAAGATATTTTGATACATTAGCAGTATTATGAAAGATATTGTAGTTACCCATCTTAAACCCATTATGTGATCTTTGGTCTGTTAGTTTAATCTTTGTCACATATGATTTGTTTTTGAGTTTTTATTAACTTTACTCTTGTGACATATTTGTTCATGAAAATTGTATGTCTTGTTTCTGGTTAGTTGAACTTTGTGGTTCACTTGTTTTAACCCTTTCTATTATCAAGATTATTCTTGAATTTGTTTGACAGCCATGTATGTTGTTCTCTTGTGTGAGATTTTATTCTGGTTACATATTGTGAGATTTGTGTTAAATCAGAACTTTTGTGTGGCTGTATTATTGCATTCTGATATAGTTCTTGGTATTCTATTCGTATCAGATTTGTCTCTTGAATCTTATGATTCTGTCTTATATGTGAAGTTGTAAAAGTTTTTTGACCAAAGTCAAAATTAGTCTTTAAGTTCTTCACTTGTCTTCATTTTCCTCTTTTTTTGTTGTTAAAGAAAATTGATAAATGTCTTATCTTGGAGGTTGTGTGACTTCTAATTTTATCAGATATGTATCTGATTCTATCACGTGGTCATGGGTTGTATGACTTATGTCCTTGTTCGGTATGTCATATTGGTGGTGGATTTAAAGTCCACTTGCTAGTTATGACATCTTGGGATTCTTTATGGAATTCTTTGTAGAATCATATGATTCTGTCTCTTGTTTAATCAGAAATATATCTCTGATTCTTTTCCTCACATGTCTTGTGACATATTCTGTTCCTCGTCTTTTCATGTCCTAAAATCATGTGAGCTTTTAAAGTCGTGTGGCTTTTATCTTTCTTATCAGGGATATTTCTGATTGTCTTAATGAATTATATAATTCCTTCTGTTTTAATCAGATTATATGTTTCTGAGAGTCTTAGTGAATTATATGATTTCTTCTGTCTTAATCAAAATTGTTCTTCTAGTTTCTTTCTTCCTGTAGTGTTACAGAGAGTTTTTGTATGTCTTGTGACATGTCTTTGTCTTAAAGTCTTATGACTTTATGTCTGGTCAGATTTATGTCTGATATTTGTTAAACAATCATATAATTTCATGATAATCTGAAGTGTGTATGGTTGTTCTCTTATGTAGTGTTTACAACATGTTTTGGTATGTCTTGTGGTACTTTTGTAGTTATTCTTTGTCAATTGTGAATTTAAATTCATTATTTGATCAAGTTTGTTCTAGTCTTGTCTTCATATGTAGAATGAAGCTTCACTCAAATCTTGTTAATCATGTCCTTTATAATCAAACATTGTTTTTGTTCATACAAGATCAAATCTTACTCGTGAAGTTACAAATCTGATGAACTATGAAGTTATGAGCATCATTTTGTGTGAATCGGTTAGTTAAGAATAAGGATAATCATGTTATGGGAAAATTAATTATTATTGAAAGTTTCTTTTAAACTTGTGTTCTATCCTCTTTCTTATTAGTTGATTTGTGTGAAAATTGCCAGCTATGTATGTGTTTATAACATAAGATGTGACATCTTTGTTTTCTTCATTTCTTGATTAATTTTTCCCTAATATGTTGTTATTCTTGTTGCCTTTGTCATGTAAGATACAGTTCTTAATCTTTAAAATCCATGTAACTTTGTTCCATAAAGTATGTTACTTGAAGTAAGTGATTCATCATCTAATGAGATTATATTTTTGGTTTCTTTGTGTTGCTAACAGAAGTTGACAGGCCTTATGACATATAGTCTTATTCTTTGAGATTGGATAATAAGCTCATGTTTTACATATACAATATATCCTTGTTAAAAAAGTCTTTCGGCTATGGGCTTCTCTTGGTTGAGTGGTTCTGTCTATTCAATCCATTTATCATGGTGTCTTTAAGGTTTGAGGGAAATTGTTTTGTCATATGTGTTTTTTACAATAATAACATCATTTCATGCATTTTTAGATGAGAACTACTTATGCTATTCAAGTGTTTTGATCTTAAAAGAATTAGTTATCTGTTTAATTCCATCAGAATGGTTTATTGTTTAAAGTAGTTATATGGAATATTGAGTTTTTATCATTTTTATAATGATTGGATTTAAGGGAAACTAATTGACTAAGACTAGTTTTTTGTTAAAAAAGATTTTTTATGGTAGTATTGTCTCTTTCTCAAGCTTGAGCTTTATTTAGTGAGATTGTCACTCCTGTCTTTTGTTTTTGATATAAAACTTGAGAATGCAATGTATGTTTTTGAAAAGAAGAAATCGAGTAGGTCATTGTCCATGAGTGATATGTGTAGATGACGTTTACTTCTCTTTAGTCTTAGTCTACACTCATAATAACAGTTTAGTTGACAAGTTAAAAAGTGAGATTATAAAAGTTGTTTTTTCTGCACTTATCATGTGGCTCATTCAGTGGCGTCTCAATGTTCTTATTGTTTGCATTCTGATCCGATAAATATGATGTTCATTCAACATTTAATGTTCAACTAAATCACAAGATTACATGGTTAAACGGGAAGTAAAGTGTTTGGAACTTGTTTCATTTAATGGTGTTTGCTTATTGAATTGAGGGGGATGTTAAAATATATGTCTAAATATTCAATTCAATGTCAAACATATGATTTATATAAACATCTTATAATTGGTTGTTTTTTATTTTTTGCATATTGGATTGCATATATTCATGTGGGCTTGCTTTGGAGTGTTGATGGGCTTGTTTTGGAGTGTTGATGGCCTACTGCATAGATGCGGTTTGGGCTCGTTCATCTTCTTCAAATGCTACCTTACTTCAACATAAAGGTTTTCTAAGAGAGATATGTAGTTTATTATTCATCTAATCAAGGGCTAATCCATGAGATCTTCTCCATCTATTTATTGTCTTGATGTGTTCATCATTCTTCATCTCAACAGTTGGGATGTTGTTCATCATAACCCATTTGTCCATCTTCTTTTTGATGGTTTTGTCTAGGGTTCGTCACATTGATGATCATAGATGTTCGTGAGGATTACATAGATCTTCTTCATCAGATTATTCTATTGATGATCTGATTCTTGGTCTTTGTCTATTTTTCTTCTGTTTCACCAGAATTTACTAGTTTGTTCTCTTTTGTATTCATTTCCGGTTACACTATTTTTTGTTTGGGTTTAATACCAATTGATTTGAGTTTCTTGACAGTTTTCAGTGCTACTTGGCATGGTTTTACGCCCCCCGCGATAACACGGAGGGTGTAGTACTAGTTAAAGTTATTTTTCTAGTATAACGGTGATATTGTCTTTACTAGTCGGTATTCTCATTGATGAACAACTATGAAATCAAGGGTATTGATTTTCGGAGTTGGCATCCATTGAACTTGAGAAAACACTCATACTGACCTTATATATGTAGTTTTTTTTAAAAACAGTTTCTAATCTACTTATATTAATCATTTATTTCTCTATTTTTCAAGATTAAAATTCTCAAACTCATATGTAAAAGAAAAACACATTGTCATCAAGATGTCTCTCACGACTTTTATGCTTGTAGTTACTCACATTTAACCTTACCTATAAAACTACCTTGACAATTGAAGTCTCCCCTAATGTTGAGCATAAATCACGTTTTTTTACCTAAGCAACTTCAACCATTTCTTGCGATTCCAAAAGCCGAAGACAAATATAAACTATGATAAATCGTTCTTAGCTTTATGGACCGAGTTATGTCTTACTAACGTTTCCATCTTTTATGCTTGATAACTCGGTCTTGGTTTTATAGACCGAGTGGTCTTATTGATGTTTTCATCTTTTACACCTATACATAGTGTTTGAAGGCTTCGACTTTTTTATATAAATAATAACATTTTATGATACCCAATCAAATTGTAACAAAATCTTTTTTCTATGAGTGTGATGATGTAAAGAAAATCTGAATTGATACGATGAAGTTGATTTTTACGACATAATCAAAGCATATATATTGTTTTAAATTTAATTTTTTGTTTTTTTTTTTTTTGATATTTGAAATTCGACGATCAAATCAATTGGATAGATGGGATTCCATTTGCAAATGGAATGCATGTCTCTTGATCATTTTCTTGCCATATATTGATTAATATTTTTAAATCAAAAAAAAAAAATGAAACGTCACGCATATAGGTATAACAAAAGAATATTATTATATATTATTATCAAGTACACAAAAATAGTTTATAAGACGATCATCGACTAAAACTAGTATCATTGGTGATTGTGCTCCTGCAAAAATTATATCTTTTTTATTTCTTAAAAGTATCAATTGATAAAGTTGTTATAAGAAAATCAAGTGCAGTTAAAAAAATACAAAATATAGTTAAAATTTAAAAAGATAATTACAGGGTAAAACCAAGATTACGGGGTTTTGCTGACATCCGATCAACAAATTTATCATGTTTTAGAGCACTCACATCTCATTCATTATTTTCATCCTTATAAATTATAATTATACTAAAAATTACTACTTCCTCTCTCCTTTCAATTAAATAATATATTTTTATACATTTTTCATTACATTTTCTCTCTCCTCCACTCACAACCACTTTTAAAAATATTAAAAAATTTATAAAGGTTAAACAGTGAATCCTTAAATTTACATATGAACAGTAACATTTTCTCTCTCCTCCACTCACAACCGCTTAACTATTTCATATAATTTAAAAACTCACGCTCATATAATTTTAAAGAATAAACTATGAATACTCTTACATACAAAATCTAGAATTCCTTTTTTCAAGGAAAACATTAATTTGACCGTATGAAAAGCTTATGATTACCTCGAATAAAAGTTCTTCGGTACTATAATATAAGGTTTGAAAATGTATATTTTTACCCAAATTAGATGAAATTTTGGACTTTCAAGCTGTTATTATTATTGTATTAATTTATTACAACATGCTAGTAGATATTTAAAAAATTAAACAAATTTATTAATATTTAATACTAGGTGGATTTAGAGTTACGACTCAACTGTAGTGGCAATGTGTAATCTACTAATCTACGTTTTGTTATAAGAAAATTGAAGTATAAAGATAATGGATAAACGTGTTAAATTAGTTAAAAATATTAATACTAGTAACATTTAAAACTCTCTACATGGGTTTAGTAAAACTCTGATAATACGATTTTAAATTGTAAATGGTAGTTATTAGAATATTTTTAACAACTTTAAAAAAAGTATGTGTTTCTTCAACGAAGGGAGTTAGGGTAATGTTTTCGCAATGTTTTTAACATTTTCTTATTCTGTTTCCTCTTGAGTGGGACTTACTGGGCATGTTTGTTTGTTTTATTCTGTTTCCTCTACGAACCATATTATTATTTGTTCTATTAATTTTATGTATTATTCATATTAAATAAAAAGGAAAAGAATTAAGTCAAAAGTAGTTACGAATTTAAGCTTCGTCAAATCTACTTTTATTCTTCGGGTGTTCGTAATAAGTATATAATTAATATTGGGGTATACTATTTTCGTCCATTTATTTTATAAACGTTAACTAGCAGTTTTCCGAGCACGCGCGTTGCGCGTGGAAACCCAAGGCTGTCTCAGAGGAACACATTTTCGTCATCACCGACATCACACCAGATCTAAACAATGGAAGACATGAAACAATCTTGATCAAAGAACCTGAGAGCGTAGCCCTAGAGGACGATAACACAGACGTGCCAAAGGCTACCTGCGGTAACATCAAACACTGGCATCCTCTGATCGGAGGGCAAGGCGGCGAAGCCGGATTGGCCACCGCCACCATGTTGCCACCGCTAGACAGACCACCTCTTTTTAGAAACCAAAGGTCAGACGGAAACCAGCGACGACAACAACCATCAGCATCATCACAAAACAAAATATACGATTTAGATCTGAAACACTCAAAAAGTAACCACAAATAACAGATCAGATCGGACAGGACACCATAGGCCGTCATCAGAGTCCGGCGATTACGCACATTGCACGTGTGATGGATTGGGCTCAGATTAAGCTTTCAGTTGTGGCTGCTGACCATATTTGTCTGCCATGCGAAAACAACTGAGACCATTGCTAGTTATCATCACAGCCCGTCATTGTATTAGATGTCAATTGAGTAATGAAACTAACATCATAAAACCTATAAACGTCTCAGATGAACATGAGTTTATCATCATCATCGACTTGAAATCGAAGTGGCATCACCGATAAGACAACAATGTTACCGACAGAAGCATGACAACAACACCATGTCAACATACTGATCTTCATAAGAACAGTGTTAACTCAACAACATGGTAAAACCAAACATCAAATATGCAGCTGTGATTCTTAACCATCCATTAATCAAAGAAAAAAATTCAACATAAATCCACTCAACAAATAAAACAACAGATGAAAGCAAATTCAAAACCCTTGAATCAGAAAACCCTAATGTTTCAATCTGAAAAAGAGGGAATCAGAGAGAGAGAGACGGTGAAATAGGGGCCACCACGGTCGTTCAACGTTCACCATTGACACCTGACCGGCAAGAAAACGACCGCTAGCCCTACCTCGACCGAAAACAGGAGGCTGAGCGGCGGCCATCTCCAGGGTCACCGCCGCCATCACGAAGGTCGACAACCATCGCCTGACGCTCTCAGGAAAACCCAAAATGATGGAAATACCCCTTTGTCACTGTTAATCGTCGGAGCGCAACCCAAAAGGAAGCCGGAGGCGGTGGCGCTATGACGGTGGCACGCCTGCGGCGTCCCAAATCAAGCACCTCCCCTCAACCTCCCAACCCCTCTCACCACTGGCCATCATCGGAGAGCAACCCTAAAGGAAGCCGTAGATGATCGTGCGACGACGGTGGCACGGTCGGAGGGCCCCATGCCTCCGCTGTCTCCAGCAACATCAAACACGACAGCACTTTTTCTCTGTTTGTATCTCCAATCTGTCTATTTCTATCTCACATTGAGGACCAAAAGTGTAAAAGATGTTAAATCAAGTGGTCAAAACCTAAACACTTGAAAATTAACTGCTTCTTCACCTTTGTTTTTAAACATATAGAGAAATAAGAGCCGTTTAAATTATAATAAAATTAAATTAATATGATATTATCTTTTGCTAAATCAAATTTGTGTAATATTCTTGACTTTTTGTTAGTTAACAAAACCTATTAAATTCATTTTATTGTTGATATTATCAAAATTATCTTTTCTTTGAACAATAAACATTTTTTTTCACTTAAACCAATAGGTTACCAAACCAAGTAATAATTACCATAATCAATAGTTAGTTTTGAAATACTTAGTTATTATCAAAAATTAAATTTTTGTTTTTGTGTATTTTATGTTTGACAAAAATTATTTAAAATTTTTATGGTGGTGTGTGTGAGTGAGAGAGAGAGTGTGCGAGTGAGTGAGTGTGTGTTTTTTATGTTTGATAAAAATTAATTAAAATTTTTGTGGTGATCAAGAAGATGATGTGAGTGTGCCCTATAATTTTTTTTTGTTTTTAATTCTAAGGAGCAATCTAGTATTCTTGACAAATGAGTTAATTGAAAAAACAACACCGTTAGGGTTTTGGATTTAAATGGAGGCAAGATATGAAATGTTAGGGGTGAATGGTGATTTTGAAATTATAAAAATATAAGTGGTTAAAATGAATAAACGTCAGGGATACAAATGATAATCTCCTCTTTAATTTAAGTCAATGTTAAATTAAATAACTAAATTCTTCTCTTTAAAATTTTTATAAGTAACATGATTTCCGGTTATTATTTATTTATTATCAATAACTAGTTTATATTTTTCTTTACAGATTTCAATTCATTACATACATTAAATCAACCCAATTTAGCTACTAAAAAATAAAACATAATAATTTCCCCAGAGAACATACAATGATTTAAGTATAAATAAATGTATAGTTTCATATATGATATATCAAACAATTTATTACAAATGATATATTTTAATATTTTTTTATTTTATAAATATTAATATCAGATAATATACTAAACACATCATAAGTAATTATAATTAAAAGATAGTAGTTAACATATAACCAAATCTTCATAGGATGTTGGTAAAAAATGCAAATATGAAAATGTAAAACTTTTTAGTTTTTTTTTATAAAAGTCGATGTAATTTTATTTGTTTGGCATAATTGTTAATTGCTAATCATGTTAGATATATTATGTGATTGCATAGTTAAGTTGCATTATATTTGTTTATCATTTTAAAGTGTATAGTTTTAACTATTCGTAATATATAGTATGTTTGTTTGAACATGTTTTCGTTATTGTGAGTTTCGTTTTGTTATGTTTGTTAAAAACCAATTGTTATAAAAATAATATTATTGGTTTACTTTTATTAATTTCATTTTTATTACTAGGTTTTTTTTTGGGTTGACAATTTAGAAAGTTCTTTGTTATTATATTGAAAAGTAAATTACCATTTGCATCCCTGAGGTTTGGTGATTTTAACCATTTGCATCCCTACAGTTTAAAAATCTCCATATACCCCCTAACGTTTTATTTTTGTTCTCATTTGTATCCAAATGACTAACGACGTTAAATAATTCAGTTAACTTTTTATAAAATGACAAAATTACCCTTGCTACAATTTAATGGGACCATCCACGTCATCTTCTTCTTCTCCTTTGACCACCACAAACTCTCTTTCTCTCTCTCATTCTTTCTCAAACATAAACACACACGTATTCTCTCTCTCTCTCTCATCACTCAATCAACACCACCATTTCCAGCGGAGGAGGTACGTGGTGGCGCCACCATGGGTCACCAAGCGGTTCAGCCGTGTACGGTAGGTGACGGTGAAGGGGAAACCGCGGTTTGCTGACTTCAGTTTGCTTCCGCAAGACTGGGGCGCGCACTTCACTCCGTGGGTCTCCGCCATGGCTTCTGCTTATCGTGCGCTGGAGAAGATCCACCTGAAGCGGATGTCCGTCACCGATGATGATCTGGCGGTGGTGGCGCACTCTTTTCCCAATTTCAAAGAGCTTATGTTGGTCTGCTGTGAGGGTTTCAGCACCGGTGGTCTCGCCGTTGTTGTCAGTGAGTGCAGGTGATTTCCCCCAAATTAGGTTATAATTTCAATTGATCTTTGCAATTAATCCCCAGTTTTTTAGATCTGTTCCTTTGTGGTAGCTTATTGTGACCTAATTATGTGGTTAATGAATGCAGGCGTCTGCGAGTTCTTGAGCTTATTGAAGATGAGGTTTCCGACGATGAAGTTGACTGGATTTCATGTTTTCCATCGGATGCTCCGTCCAATTTGGAGTCTTTAACATTTGATTGTGTTGAATCTGCTATAAATTTTGATTCTTTAGAGAAGCTAGTAGCAAGATCACCTAAGTTAAAGAAGCTTAGATTGAATCGTCACGTCTCGTTACTGATGCTTTATCGGATACTTATTCGGGCTCCACAGTTGACCCATTTAGGAACTGGATCTTTTAGTGCTCCGGAGCATCCCCACTACGATAACAATCGAGAATTGGATTACACGTCTGCATTTGCTGCTTGCAGATCGATTGTTTCTCTCGGGTTTTATGTTTGAGAAAGAATGAGAGAGAGAAAGAGAGTTTGTGGTCGTAAAAGGAGAAGAAGAAGATGGCGTGGATGGTCCCATTAAATTGTAGCAAGGGTAATTTCGTCATTTTATAAAAAGTTAACTGAATTATTTAACGTCGTTAGTCATTTGGATGCAAATGAGAACAAAAATAAAACGTTAGGGGCTATATGGGGATTTTTAAACTGTAGGGATGCAAATGGTTAAAATACCAAACCTCAGGGATGCAAACGGTAATTTACTCTATATTGAAAGTCTTGAATTATGGACGGGTGTAATGATTTAACATGTGTTATACAAATTATACAATTATATAATTTCTATTATACAACTCTATAAATATACTTGTCTATAACCGAGTTTTGTATACAATCCTGATTATGTCATATAAAAACTGAGTTTAAAAAGTTCATAATAAGTGAAATATCCACTCGTCATGACCAATTCTTATATTTTACATTTTTTAACAACAAAAACCATTCAAGTCTTAATACTTTTTCGTTGTTTTGCAGTTTTTTATAAACGTTATATATATTTAAAATAATTTGTCCTAAAATGAAACATATCTAAAGTTTTATTAGTATTTAGTGATCATAGTTTCGGTTTTACTTGAAATAGTAACCAAATTTTATAAATATTATAAAAACACTTCATAATAATATGAAACGATAAATAAAACTTGATATTTATTTATATTACTATATAAAATATTTGAGAATGATCAAATAATAATTTACTCTCCATTTTAAGACGTATAGTATTCATTTTGGTGCATAAAGTACAGGGCTGACCCATAGAATTTTTCTAAAATACCCTAGTCGTAAGACCAGAACAAAAAATGTACCCCTAAATAAGATGACAATTGTTATAACAATAAATAGAACAAAATTATTATAGCAAATTGATCTAATTTACTTCGTTAAACGAATCGGGAGGCTCTCCTAACATCATTAGAAGCAAAGTTCTCGATCAAGTATTCATAATTTATGCTCTTTAATACATTATTTTCAAGCTATCATCGTCAATCTGTTGAGTCTTTCTTGGAACATTGTGAATCGTATTTAGGACTTCAACAACTTCAGTTTTGAAGAACCTATTTCCGTCGATGCCATTGTTACCAGAATCATCAACAACACTCTATATGCAACTAATGCATTAGGAAAAAGCCAAACTGCTTAATACTATTTAAAGCATCAAGAGGACTGATTATATTACTAGGTAAAAATGCCACAAATAACTTCAACTCTAGAAAAAGTTCATTAGCATCAATATCAGATTCCTCTCCATACTTCAATGCATCTTCAAAAACATAATAACACGACTTAAAATCTTTTTCATCAAGTGTTTTTAACTTTTTCGGAAACAAAAAACCAAATAGTTTTTGGTATTGTTGGTATTGTTTGAATCTTGTTTTAAGAGAACTAATTGCTTGGTCAACAATGGTTGAAAAGCAACCGACTCTATAATCCTCCTCCGATGAAAATAACACTTTTTGTGCACTTGAAGTGTCATCAAATTGTTTTTTCCTATGTATTATACGCCTTTGAGGAAATACTAGATCAACATCCATTTCAGTTGCAATTTTTTTAGCCTCATCAATCGCTTTAGACATCCCTACTTCTCTAAAATTCTTGAAGTATTTAATGAATTTGTCCACTAATTTAATAGCAACATCAAGAAGCATATCATTTAGTTGCAACTTTTTGCTAACCACATTCACCTTTGTTAGTATTTCATATCAAATAACAATTGCCACCAAATATTCAAAATACCAACTTCAAATTTTTACTAGTGCTTTTGCTTGACTTTGAATTATAAGATCATTGTCAGAGTTTCCGACTTCAAGCAAAGTTTCTCTTACATCTGAAAGATAAAATCTAATAGGTGTAAGGGGTTGTTTGATTACACTGACTCGGTAAGATTTGGCTGAGTCAGAAGCTGATCCAGTTAGAAGTTCTGACTGGGTATGCATCTGACTGAAACTTGATTGTTTGATTCAGCGTCTGACTAGAACCAAATCGACTCAGTATTTACGTAACAATATTTCCTTTAATGAAAAAAAAAACGTATATTTTCTAATCAACTAGAATCATAATCAACTACTATCCTTTAAATAATTCTAATGTTTATGCTTAATATCATCGTAAAATAAAATCTAAAATGCAAAATAAGACGATTTCGAGCGTGATAGAACCAACCCGGTACGAAACCCACCCATCTAAACCACCTATAAAACCACTTTTCTCTCATTCTAGGGCTTAACAGAAGTTAGAGAAAGAAAGAGAGAGAGGCGACAACCTCTACCCCCCCTCCTTCTCGGATTCAGGGCGGTTTCCGGCCTCCTATGGCGGCGCCAGCGATTAAAACACCTATTCCGACTGGCCTCGTCTTTCTGAGTTCGATAATGACGATGGTTTTATTGTGGAGGAGAGGTGCTCGCCGGAGTAAAACCCCTTGTCCTTCTGGTCTCGATCGTGGAGGAGAGGTGCTTGTCGGAGGGGAGAGGGTCACCAGTGGAGGTGACGGTCGCTGAGGAGAGGGTCGCCGGGGGAGCGGTCGCCGGTCGCGGAGGAGACGGTTGACGAGGAGCGGTCAACCGGGTCAGAGCTTTTGAAACCTAGGTCTGGGTTAGCCGACTTGGACCCGGTCAGACACGATATTAACAACATCAAACAGGCTGACCGGCTGACCAGCTGACCGAGTCAGCGGGTCAGCCGAAAACAATAAGCCCCTAACACTATCTACACGACTTTCCTAACTAGTGGTTGACAATGACTTAGGAGTCATTCGTTTAGTATTGTCTTTCAAAATTTACCATATTTTAGTATAATTGGCAAATATGGTAGAACTCCTTTGTATGATTGCAAAAAATACTTTAGATTTAGTATACGTGTTAGTCATGTCATATGATGTAAGATTAAAACTTTGACAACCACATGCAGTATATAAAAACTCTACAATTGACATCAAAGAATCTCCTGTGAACTGTTTTCCTTTCATGTTTGTTCCATTATCATAACCTTGATCATGCATATCAACGATATCAAAACCAAGAGACTTTCATTCCTCAAGTGTAACATCAAATAGTCCTTTACCAATGGTATCATTAACAATAAAAAATCCTAGAAAAGATTCCTCAATAGTAACTAAATTAGAGTCGATATTAACATACCTCACAATCAAAAACATTTATTCTTGGTGACTTGTATCGGGGTGGAATTGATATCGGTTTGTCAGACCTAATAAAAAACAATTTATAAGGTTTCAAATTCACCTAAGATAGCTAGGGTAAGTCGGATCGATCCACAGGGAATATGTGGAAAGTGTCGTTTAATTCGTAAAGTTTAAAGCTTTATAGAAAATACGTGTAAATTAACTAAATTGCAAAAGTGCTAAAATTAAAAAGTAAAATTTGATTACAAACAATGGTGAGAGAAGTAATCCTCTCCGGGGTTTAGGTTTATGACTCAGGTTTGCTCTTTTAGTTTAACGGGTCACATAGACATAACCAAATTAACTCGTTTTAAGATAATGAATTGAATGAAACTATGTCTACGCACTTATCCGAATCATACCCTACGTTTGTTTTACCCAATCCCATCCACAATTGACGTTTACAGATGAAAAGGAATCTAAAACAATCAAGAACAGAACAATTGAATTGAAGATAAAACACGTATTTTAGAATCTCAAAACGATTAATAATGTTACTCGGTTTAATTCACCGTGTTCAAACATTAAAATTAACAAGAAACAACCAAGAACAAGCCATAGTATAAACCCTAATCACCCGGAGAAGATCACAGGTGGATTAGCCGGACATCACAACGAAAAACAAATCAAAAACAAAAGTAAACATTGTATCTAACGTTAAAGAATCAAACCGAATGATTAGAAACACTTGAAAATCCTTGAAATCGCCTCCGAAAGCCTTCGGGAAGCCTTGGGGACGAATCTCACATTTGGGGACGACTTAGAATGAAAGATATCCCCAAAACCCTAATTTTTTCGTCTTTTAAATGAGTTCAGCACGCGTGGCCACCGTAAGTCATATTTCCACCGTAAGTTACGGTGGAGGCCTTCTGCTGCACTTTTTCATCAACCACCTTAAATCATTTTTCCGCCGTAACTTATGGTGGACTGATTTTTCCAATTCTTGTTTTCTTCATATCTTCTTCGTTCGAACTCCGTTTTCCTCCCCGTTTACGGCCACGTTCTCGTAATTAAATCCCCTTTCATCTCATCTATCATGGTACTCACTTATCATCCTTATGCATTCTTCAAAACCCCTCAAATGATTGCGTTTAACCTACAAAACATCAAATCATCTTAGTTAACTTATTCAACACAATTTCTTACACTTAACCACATTAAATGCATTAAAGTTAACCAATTAACCATGATAAACCTCATTCCAAACCCCGCACATCACATCCCCATACTTGTTTCTCGCTTGCCCTCAAGCGAGGTTGCTTTTAAGAATCAAGAATTCAAGTAAAAAATGGGTGAGCACATAGAAGCACATACCAAACTCGATTAAGGTTCAAGGGCATACCTAATTCCCAAGTTAGCAATTATGACTCGTTAACAACCACAAACTTCTAACCCGCTGGACTGCTTAACTAAGATTCTCAACTCTAGGCGACTCCCTTGCACATATCATACCCCTCACAATAAAGCTCTCCACTCGGTGTAATTTATGGCTCGGCCAAAGATGCGCCGGTATTTATGAGGCACTTAAACAATAATGCAAACGGGTAAGCATAAGCTTGTAAGACAATCATCTCTCCACCCACTAACACAAGATACCACACCAATCATGAGGGCTTTTCAAAGGTTGTAATGTTAGGCTTAGGTTCGGGTAGGAGTAATTTGGGGTATAGTGACTAAAGTAATGGAAAACTTGAGTTAATTATTATATACTTCAAATCACAATCTTTTTCTTGTCTAATACCTCAGTCTTTCAACTTAACTATTTCGACAATATTTTCTTTTCTTTTCATTTATTTCTTTTTCTTTACTGTTATTTTATTTTTATTTTTTATTTTTTATTTTTTAACAACTTTCAAATATGAAGTCAGATCAAACTTAGTAATACAACTATCACCAAGTAACTCAAGTTCCATCACACGGGTGAACAAACAAAAAGGCTAAGCAGCAGGCTAATGGTTCAAGGGGTTTAGTGAAACAAGCGAACAGCTAAAGGTTCAAAATTGGCTACTACGGATAAATTTTAGGTAAGTAGGTCTTATGGGGTTGTTCTATGGTTTATCCTAATGCCTCAATCATTTCAATGTGAATCCTAGTCTCGGGTTTCAAAATGCACGTGCCCCCCAAGTTCTACCACTTAGTAATCATCATTGCACACTCAAAAGAGCAAATAGATATAATAATGTCAAATAATAGGCTTCTCGCATATGGAAACGGTGGAATTGGGTTACCAACATGACACGTGCAAGTTTACTACACCCAAAGTTTGCCACACCTAGTTAGACATTCCTTTTCCAACTTCCACAAAGCCACCGGGTTTTAACATTTCGGGAATCAACCATTACCAAGAATCTTAACCAATGATTAGTATTTTTAGAGAAAAATGTTAAAAATTTTAAAATTTTGTCCCAATTTCTATTTCTCCAAAATGTGTGTACCGATGATTCCCTCATCCCCACACTTGGGATACATTGTCCCCAATGTATGGTTGTTTCAAATTCACCATGATTTCTTGTGATCTTTACCAACCCCAAACACTCCCCCAAGTGCAAAACAAAAATAGCAAATAAATTCAAAGAAAGTTCACATGGACCTGATGGTAGATGATCTGATAGTGCTTCCATATTATTATATGAAGACTATGGGTAAACCTGCTAAGCACCTTATCAAATATGCTTCTAAAATTCCATATGCTTCCCCACACTTGCATGTTTGCATTGGCGTAAAACTAAAAAGACAATACAAAAACTAAAAAAAATTAATAACACTCACTTTCGTAGGAATTACGGTTGCATTTAGCATATGCAACAAGCCTTTTAAACCTCTTGATAGGCCCGAGTGGACGAGTGAAGTCTTGTGAGGGTTTCTAGTGAACACACCCACAAAGTTCCAAACAAAAAATATCATAAAAATAACTAAAAATTACAAACATCACAGGTTGCCTCCCAAGTAGCGCTAAGTTTTAGGTCTTCAGCCAGACAATACCTGTCACCACTCATGGTGGTCGAAAGTGATGCTTGCCTTCTGAGAGTTCTATAACTGATTGCTTTTGTTGATCTAGTGGGTTCCCAACGTCATCCAAACATGGACCGAACATCGTTGTCTTAACTTGAGCATTTTTAGGATCAGGTGGATCACCAACTTTTTTTTTCCATTTTGGCTTCTCATGCTTTAATTCCATCTCCATCACTGGCTCTTTATTTTCTTTGAATCTACAAACTCTTTCAAGTCCACCTGTTCATCCCTATCATACTTGAAACCATTATCAAAAGTTATGTGCTCGCTTACATGTGATATGTAGGGAGAAACACACACGTTAGTCATATTTGTATCAAAAAGTTTATCATTAACAAGATAAGTGATTGCCTTGGAAAACACATTAAAACGTAACTTGCGTGTTTCACATGTCATATCAATTGTTCCATCCCGACAGTTGATTTGAGCATTGACAGTTGCCAAAAATGGTCGACCTAAAATAACCTTTGGTTGCTCGTTTGTTCTCACTGGAGTATAGTCAAGCACCATAAAGTCCACCGGGTAGTAGAAATCTCCCAACTTGAAGATCACATCTTTTACCATCCCCCTTGGACGTTTGCAGGTCAAGTCAGCTAACACCACGGTGGTGTCAACCTCCTGCAAAGGGCCGAACTCATATTGGTCATATAACACACCAGACAAGATACTAACACCTGCCCCATAATCCAAGAGTGCCCTTTTTATCTTAAACTTTCCTACTTAGATTGGAATGATGGGTGCTCCCGGGTCACTCTCTTCTACTGTATCGACTTCATTTTCCTTACCTGCAACTTGTTTTGAAAAAGAAGTAAATTCGTCAGTGAAAATTTCAGAATTGGGAAGGATACTAACCGAATTTATGTGGACATTTTTCATGTTCTTTATGTTTGTCCCTTGATGTTGTGGATTCATGATCGTATCATTTGGTAGCTTCCCCGGATCTTTCCTAAGAGCTGCCACTTCTTCTGCTAATTGACCAACTTGCTTTGATAGCACCTCATAGCTCTTATCTCTCACCTCATTTGATCTATTCATCTCTTTTATAAACTCCAGAAGTTCACTGTTCGTTGGCTCTGCATTTCCTCCTGATCCACCATGGTCTTGGTTATTCTGGTAGTTCCTCTGACCACCCATGTTATAACTTCCCTGATTGAAATGACCACCCTGACCCATTGACCTGTTCTGATATTGCTGATGTGAAGGACCTTGAAAATTTGGATTCAAATGGTTGTCTGGGTTACCATACCTTAAATTAGGGTGATTCTTCAAACCGGGATGATAGGTATTGCTATTAGTATTGTTGTATGGCTGCCTACCCCCTGTATATAATTCACCTCTTCCAACCCCTCATCAAACTCTGGACAATCTCTAACAATGTGTCCAGCTTCACCAAATCCCTGGCATATAGTAAAAGAACTTGTAGCCTTCACTGTAGCCTTTCCAGTCGATTGTCCCAACCTAGAAGCCCTCCTATCTGAGTCATCAGTCACATTCCTCGATGTCCTACGAGACTGAGCTTGTCTTTTTGAATGTATACTCATCCGTTCTAGTAACTCCCAGTCATCATCCTCAGTATTGGTCATGAAAGTTCCTGCACTTGTTGAATTCACATCTCTCACATCTTCAGCAGATAACCCATCATAAAGTGAGGAAATCAACTCCCATTGAGGAATGTCATGATGTGGACAAGTTCTCAATAACTCCTTGAACCTTGTCCAAGCTTCATGAAATGTCTCATACTGTTGTTGACTGAATGTCCGAATGGCGGTTCTAGCCTCACTTGTCTTCTGTGGTGTATAATATTCCTCTAAGAACGCCTGCTGTATTTGCTCCCAAGTATAAATGCTAGCGGCAGGTAGTGAGTGAAACCACTTTTTCGCACTTCCTTTTAAAGTAAACTGGAATAAAACCAACATCACTTCTTCAGGTGTAAAACCTTGTGCCCCAATAGTCTCACAAATGGCACTAAACTCATTCAGATACAAGTAAGGTTCTTCCTTGGATAGCCCATGAAACTCTGGAAGAATAGCCAGGCTATTGGATCTAATCTCAAATGACTTCCCTCTAACTTGTGGCCTAACTATGGGTGATGCAGCTCCAGCTATGGTAGGGTGAAAATGGCTATCAACCCCTTGAACAATGGCTTGGTAGGGTTGAAGCTCGGGATTCCAATTTGCCCGAGGAAATCCTTGCCTTCTACCTTGACCTTGGCCCTGATTCTGCCTATTTTGCCTTGGTTGTTCATTCTATCTGTATCGGCCTTAGTTGTTATTAGGTTCATTGTATTGCACATCCTCCTTAACATACTCATCTTCATTCTCATCACTCTGTCCATCTATCTCCTCATCCCATGTATGGATACTCAGCCTATCAAACCTATCCTCTTCATCTTTGAACCTGTTAACCCCTCTTGGTTGTCTCGGATTCTGTCTTATAGGTCCATGTTGGTAAGGGTTATGTCTTGGTTGAAGGTAGGGATTTTGTCTCCGAGGTGGATGGTTTGGAGCAATTGGAGGTTGTCTTTGTGGGTCATCGGGTTGGTTTGGTAAGGGTTGGTTTTGTGGTGGATTTGGCGGTTGGTTATCGGGTGGGTTTTGGTTTTCCATCTTGCACTCTTTGACTGCACTAGATGATTGGGTTTTTGCATGGGATTGTGCTCGATTTCTTCGAGCGGTCTTTTCAACTTCTGGATCATACACTAACGGGGATTTGTTCCTTGCGTACCGGGTATGCATGTACGGAGCTGTCACCTACACACACAAACACACCTAGCGTAACAAAGAAAAAAAAGTAAATAAAATAAGCAAAACAAAAAAAATTTAAACTTGACACTTTGCGCACTAATTCCTCGGCAATGGCGCCATTTTGATATCGGTTTGTCAGGCCTAATCAAAAACAATTTATAAGGTTCCAAACTTACCTAAGATAGCTAGGGTAAGTCGGGTCGATCCACAGGGAATATGTGTCGTTTAATTCGTAAAGTTTAAAGCTTTATAGAAAATACTTGTAAATTAACTAAATTGCAAAAGTGCTAAAATTAAAAAGTAAAATTTGATTGCAAACAATAGTGAGAGAAGTAATCCTCTCTGGGTTCAGGTTTATGACTCTGGTTTGCTCTTTTAGTTTAACGGGTCACATAGACATAACCAAATTAACTCGTTTTAAGATAATGAATTGAATGAAACTGTGTCTATGCACTTATCTGAATCATACCCTACATTTGTTTTACCCAATCCCATCCACAATTGACGTTTATAGATGAAAAGGAATCTAAAACAATCAAGAACAGAACAATTGAATTGAAGATAATACACGTATTTTAGAATCTCAAAACGATTAATAATGTTACTCGGTTTAATTCACCGTGTTCAAACATTAAAATTAACAAGAAACAACCAAGAACAAGCCATAGTATAAACCCTAATCACCCGGAGAAGATCACGTGTGGATTAGCCGGACATGGCAACGAAAAACAAATCAAAAACAAAAGTAAACATTGTATCTAACGTTAAAGAATCAAACCGAAAGATTAGAAACACTTGAAAAGCCTTGAAATCGCCTCCGAAAGCCTTCGGGAAGCCTTGGGGACGAATCTCACACTTGGGGACGACTTAGAATGAAAGATATCCCAAAAACCCTAATTTTTTCGTTTTTTAAATGAGTTCAGCACGCATGGCCACCGTAAGTCATATTTCCACCGTAAGTTACGGTGGAGGCCTTCTGCTGCACTTTTTCATCAACCACCATAAGTCATTTTCATCCGTAACTTATGGTGGACTGATTTTTCCAATTCTTGTTTTCTTCATATCTTCTTCGTTCGAACTCCGTTTTCCTCCCCGTTTGCGGCCACGTTCTCGTAATTAAATCTCCTTTCATCTCATCTATCATGGTCTTCACTTATCATCCTTATACATTCTTCAAAACCCCTCAAATGATTGCGTTTAACCTACAAAACATCAAATCATCGTAGTTAACTTATTCAACACAATCTCTTACACTTAACCACATTAAATACATTAAAGTTAACTAATTAACCATGATAAACCTCATTCCAAACCCCGTACATTAGGAATCAAATATGATAGAGTAATATTTTGCTTGATACAACTTATTACTTCCGTGAAATGCTAAATCATATTTAGCAAGAAATTTCAGAAGTGCAATAATCCTAAAAATTACCCTCCTACAATAATATCTTTGTTTCTTAAATTGCTTGAATGTTACTTTGTCAATTGTTTAGTTACATTCAAACGTTTGACGCATTTCAAACCATTAATTCATAATTTTCAAATGTTAAAGCTAGCTCCATGCTCTTTAAGCTATCAGTTCATGTTTTCAATCTCCATTATATATACTATATTAAAAATCAACATGATTGATACAAAATTGAGTTTTAAGTTTTTCATATTTGACCACAAAGGTTTGATGGAGTTGTCTTTTTGGTCCCTCAAGTATATTTTTATGTTAATTTAGAAACTAAATAATCACTTTTTTATTGTTTATTATTTGAAAAAACGCATCGCGTCAAATATAATATGTTTTCATTACACGGTATAATTCCGAATTACTTTATGTTTCAACGTAAATCCGAACCACGGCAGTTGTATTATATACTTTATCATGTCCTATAAGACAACGTTGCACGTGCTTTTTTTTTATGTTTTGAATTGGTCTACATTTCGACTAAATTTGTTTGGAAAAGAGTCAACATATATGGTACGCTTTCATTCAACGGTATAAATTTAAGTTACTTTATCTTTCGACATAAATTTAGTTTGGAAATGAGTCGCATCGATTGTAGTATATACATTACCAACACGTATGATGCCGCCGCAACACGCGACGAGTAAAAAACTAGTTACCCACCTTTTCGAAAAAGCTTACAACAAAAATAAAATAGTTTGTCAAGGTTTTTTGAATACATAAGCCATTTTCTATCACAAATCTCCTTATTTGGTGGATTTATAGTATCATGATTGTAGAGAATCGTCTTCCAAGTTTATTCATGGGATCCTTATGAATAGTCACATCTCGTTTAGTACAAATGTTAATTTACAATGTTGTCCCTCGTTGGGTTTATATTCTTCTTTCCACGATAAATACAATAGACAACTGAGTACGTATGCCTGAATTAAAACATGATATATAAAATCAAGATGTTCTTTTTACAATAAACTTAACTTCACGTTGTTAAACAAAAGTAACTAGTCAATTTAGCAGTCTCTCATTGCGGCGGCGGCGACGTACGTGGCGAAATAAAGCATATACTACAATCGAGACAACTTATTTTCAAATTAAATTTATATCATCACGTATAATAATTAATTAGAACTTATACAAGTGATCATAAAAGTAATATAAATATCACATGATTTCAAAGAAATATTACGTTAAAACGTAGACAAAATTATAACATATATAAAATAAGTATGTACAGTGATGACATATGTACCCTGATAAAGTATAGACTACAATTGCTCTAATCATTTTGAAACCAATATTTACTTCAATCGGGTAAAAAAACATTTTTGTTAAACCCAACATCGAAAGGCTGGGGTAAAAAAAAAAAAAAAAAACCTCTTGTATCCAATTTTAAAGATCCCTAAAATCTGCTATTCAATTAGTTCAAAAATTAATATATATAATTTGTGAAATACTACTATAATATTTCAATTTACATCTGAGAAAAATAACTAACAATTTTTGTCCCTTAAATTCGTTTATTGGAAACATTGTATTTTGTGTTTCCAAGTAAATCTGATATTTTCTATTTAAATGTTGTTAACTTTTTTTTATGGTCGGCGAATACTTTTAAGTCCTGTTATTCGGGTAAACCGAATGGCGAAATATTACCCACACTCATGAACACAGACAACGCTAGTGACCCGGTCCGCACAATATTCCAAGTTAAACTTATCATCTAAAGGTTCACTGTCGTAAAATCATTGACCCACTTAAAGCATATTGAACCAAATGATACTTGAACCCATAACATGAACTTTATAAAATCATGGAGTAACTTCTCCCGAACCAATTGATTTGGGAATTATATTTTATGTTCTTAATATGCTACCTTTTAGGGTACCATCCATTTGTTTGTTTTTTACTTATATTTAATACATGCATTAATTCATTTATATAAGTCTCTTTATATTTGGAAATTTATTATTAAAAATGGCTTTTTGCCTACTTATACCTGTTCCACTAAGCGTAATTCACTAAATAATTCCAGTATTGTTAACAATTTCTCTAAAGATAAATTTATATTTTAAAATGTTTGTTTGAGAAATATTATTATATACATGAATTGTTTCTGAAGACACTTATGATTCGCCAAACAATAATAAATTTTATCCAACAGGGTTACGTGCCAATAAAATCAATAATAAAATTTTACACCTTAATAAAGTCAATATGACAAAAAGATTGTGATGTAATAAAAATATATTTAAATAATAAAAAATATGAAACTAGTTTTATATATGAAACTCTATATATAGAATGTTTTCTTTGACAGTGTCATTTATGGCATTATTAGTTTTGTTTTTACGGGGTCATATATTTATGTGTTACACTTGTTAAAATAGTAAACGTCATATCTTAGAATATTTTGTTAATATAAAATGTGAATATAAATTGTGAGGCAGTAAAACATGTTTATGAAAAGATGAGACCGTGATTAGATTGAACTGAATATGTTGTTCTATGAGTAATCATTGACCACCTAGATTATTTAAATATTAGTAATTATTAACATTTTTTTTTAACGGCTGGTTAGTTGTTAGTTGTTAGTATCACCAAGTTAGTAATATTCACTCATGCCAAGGTTTGAACCTTGGACCTTCAAAAGTGGCAAAGCCTCCCACCTCCCCTTAACCACTAGGCTAAGAGATCATTGGTAATTATTAACTTATTGACTTGATTGTTTTACCTTCTGCATAAAAAGTTGTATATAGTTTTTTTTTTATTTTAATTTTTTATTTTAAGTCCAATACTTTTACATCTTTCACATACAACCCCTATAATTTTTCAATTTCAACTGTATTTATATACATTTCATCTTTTATAATATTTTTTATTTACGGTCTAAATTTTGAGAGTTAACACGCTCATATCATGCATATGTGGTTTAACGTTATTACGGTGTTGATTGTCGTTGAAGGTGATGTAACAATTGTGCTACTTGATACAGGTTTATATCCCCCGCCGCAACGCAGGGATTAAATACTAGTTAGTTTTATTTTTCTTCTTCCAAACGTATTATATCATTTAGTGTATTTTAGTTGAACTAATTTATTGTATTTATTATAATTATATAATAACCAGCATGTTGATAACCTTGAAACTTTTAACAAGTTTCGATTATACCAACTTTGTTATCACTTTAAATAGGCAACACTAACACTACACATTTAGATAAATATTAACCATCGACATTCTGGTCCAATGGTATAGAACTTGAGTTTTTATAGGTATCAAGTTCAAAACCTGATTCAACATAGTTTTTTTTACAATGTTAGGTTTTCTTTTTGATAGTATTTTGAGTGAGTCAAATCTGTAGCGTTAAAATCAGTATGAATAGCTAAATCATGTATCAAAAAAGTTCACTCGGATATTAGGGGTAGTTTCAAACGGGAGCCACACTAGTAGCGGGAGACGACAACCTATACAAAGTAGTTTTGACTCCAAAAATAAAATCTTATCCCCGCCGTCTAAGCCCTAAAAAATTAAATCAATATTAATAAGACCGTAGCGCGTGGCATTGTGGTTTACTCCTCCCTCACTCACTATCACATCAGTTTTCACTCACCATCGCTCAGCTCAATTGAGAAAATGATCATTACTTTAATTCTCATCACTCATTATTTAACAATATAAATGCAAATAATACTATTATAAGATTAATAGTATTTAGAAAAACAATATTAATAAAAAATATTAAATATACAACACTTTAGACATGTGTCAAAATATGATTACGAGACCGAAAATTACTTTATTTTAAGACTAACTTGGTTTTCAATTAAAATCATCTATAATTATAATAAAAGAATAACTATTTATCCATATGTTCTCTTACTGGCATGTTCACCACATAAATATTGTCACATGTTCTCACCTCCTTTATTCTTGAGATATTCACTTAGGTGCTGTTTGTTTTTTCTGCAGGAAAACGTCTGCAGTCTGCGGACCACATCTGCAGCAGAAGAGGTGGACCAAACGTCTGTAGTCTGCAAGAAAAATACTGTTTGATTTTTAAAACCTGCAGACTGCTAAAATATGCTGTAATTAATTTTCATAAAACACAATTCATGCTTGAAAGGTATTTTGTTCTTAATTTTCAAGCAGTTGCAGTTTTAAAACATTATTCATAAAACACAATTCAACATTCAAATTTTCAACAAGTTTCAGTGGTTGTTCATAAACAATATTTATTAGTACAAACATATAAACCACAAATGAAAATCATCTCATAAACCCCAATCAGATACACAATCCACAAGAACCACCAAATTCAAAACCCTAGCACACAAAATCACCAATCAAACCAACTCATAAACCACAAATCAATATACAATTCACGATCACCAAACAAAACACACATTTCGATTCACACACCATTGCGAATTCAACTTCAAGAACTAAAGAAACGTACCTGTTTTATGAATGAACTTGGGAGGTGGGTGGAAGAGACCCGGACTGGAGAGGCGACCGGGGGGTGGTGGAGGAGAGGCGGCCGCAGGGACGACGGCGCGGACTGGAGAGGCCGACTCGAAGGCCAAGAACTGGAGGAGAGCCCGGCTGGAAGGCGGCGCTGGAGGAGAATCGAGCGCTGGAGGGCGGCGGCGCTAGAGGGGCAGGAGGTTTTGCGGTGGCAGGAGGGGCGGAAGGAGAGCGGCGGCGATGGATGGTGGAGAGAACGACGGGAACAGTGAAGAGAGGAGAGGCGTTGGTTGTGTTATGTGAAGAGAGGAGAAGAGGTTCATAAAATGTCTTCCCATCTGAAGACTAGTGTCCATGTCTGCCCCATGAAGAGCTTAGGAAAACATTTTTAAATGAAATGTCTTCCGGAAATCAAACAGTCTGCGCTATTAAAATCTCTTCCCGCGTCTGCGTGTGCGCAGATAAAGAGGTGGGGAAGAACTTTTTATAAAAAACAAACACCCCCTTACTTTCCATACTTTTAATATTCTTACCTTTTTTAACATATTCCAATAATATTTATTATTACTAATAAATACTTGACATTTACTTTTAAATGCTTTCCATACTTTCATAAATTTGTTAAAATTACATCGATTTTAAAATAAGTTTTCAAAAACATTAAACCTACATTTCATTTTAAAATTGACTTGCATAATTTAAGGATTTAAATTTCTTTCTTCCTGCTATATATATGATTTTAATAATCATCATCATAATATGGATTTTTTTTTAAAAATAGGGTTTTTAGAGAAAGAGTATTGACAAGAGGGTAAAATCTTGACCCGATTTGACCTTAGGGGTTCCCGCCCCTGGTAGGGGCGGGTTCTGCTGCTTTGACCACGCCCATGTGATTGTGATTGTGTGACCGGTCTTGGTTTCTAAGAACTCGCCCTTGGCAAGGGCGAGTTCTCAAATGCATAAATCCCCTCCACACACTTACCTGACAACGTAGTTGTCATGGACATGACAAATTTTTGAGAACTCGCCCTTGGCAAGGGCGGGTTCTCAAATAAACATTCCCATCCACACGTTTAACCTACTTTCATATATTTATACTCAAACGAATTCACTCAAATCAATTCACACTTTTAAAAAAACTATTCATTATCATGTCTCGGTCTTATTTTCTACAAATATACTGGGGTGGTGATATTTTATTCGAAAATGGAAATATCATATGTGATGTTTCTACTAGAAGTTCAACTATTATTCTTCGTAATAGAGTTTCATACGAAGAGTTTGTAGATTTGATTTATAATCATCTTCAGGTTCAAAAAGAGTATTATAATTTGAAATTAAAATTATATTACTCTTATGCTAGTTTCTCTCAAAGTTCTGAAATTTTCAATGACTCAAGTCTAGATGTTTTATATTATTTGGGTGAAAATGTTGTTAATTTTCGAGCAAATGTTTATGTTATCATTGAGCCAAAATTGTCTGTACAACAATCCAATTATATGGATCTCGTACGCGGTTTCTCTGTATCTCAAGCACCCGATCCGTCAAGCAATTCTTATCATCAAGTCAATGTAAGATCGCATGATTATCAAGCCGGTCCGTCAACCAATTCTCATCATCAAGTCGACGATGATAATGGAGGTTTTGATAAGTCGGATGATGGTCGTTCAGACAGCAGTGAAGATACTGAACTCATTCCATCACAAGAAGAATCCAGTGATGATGACAACAACACTTATGGAGTTTCAAACAATTATAATTCTGGTGTTACTCCAGGATCTTACGGGGAGGTGAACTATTCTGAAGATCCTCAGGAGTTAAGAGATTATGAAGCTGCTGATTTTGACGATGAAGACCATATGGATATATGGAATGAAGAGTCAAAAGAAATTCGTGTTGGAATGTATTTTAAATCGAAAGATGAAGTGATGCATGCAGTGCGGTTATGGAATCTTGCACGTAATAGAGAGGCTGTTGTAGTTGAAAGTAAACGTACAAGATGGAGAGCAAAGTGCTACAGCACCAGCCCTAATTACAACAATAATCTTCATAGTGGTCCTCCATGTTCATGGTATGTTTATGCTTCCAAGAACCATGATCATCACATGTGGAGAATTTCAAGATGGGTGAATTCCCACAACTGCTTTGGTACTGTTGTTAGTAACAACAATAGAAGTTTCAAATGCAGAGATATTGTTACCCGTATCATCCATTTTATTCGTCAAGATATTGCTTTTCCCATCAAGCAAATTCAAGCGCATTTGAAAGACACGTTGAATGTTGATGTTTCATATAATAAAGCCTGGCGAGCTAGAAAAGCTGCTATTGAGAATATTTATGGTAGTTGGGATAGTAATTTTGAGGATTTACCTACGTACATCAACGCATTACAAGAGCAGAACCATGTTATTGTGGAATGGTTACATCATCCAATCGGTACATCTGCTTATTACATATTTAAATACGTGTTTTGGGCATTCGGTCCAATAATTAACGCATTCACGTATTGTCAGCCGGTGATATCTGTTGACGACACTTTCTTGAAAGGTTCCTACCGTGAAAAAATGTTAATTGCAGTTGCAAAAAATGCAAACAACTACGTAATGCCGGTAGCTTATGCAATTGTAGATGAAGAGACGGTAAAAAGTTGGAGTTGGTTTTTCCAACAATTTTGGTCACACATAGCAGTTAACCACAATTCTATTGGTTTGGGAAAAAAATTGTGTGTTATTTCCGATAGGCACAAAGGAATTATTCGTGCTATGAATACTGTTGAAGAATGAAAAATAATGCTGTGCATTGATTTTGTCGACATGTTCGAAGTAACCTCATGCAAAAGTTCAAGGTTTCTACCTTAAAAAGGCTATGTTGGTCTATCGGAAGCACCACCCAACAAAGAAAGTATAACTATTGTGTAAGTCAAATGACAAGCGTCAATCCTGAAGCGTGGGAATATTTAAAAGCTATCAAAGAGAGTAAATGGACGCTTCTACACGATAAAAATCATCGTCGTTGGGGTAACCTGACCACAAACATTTCTGAAAGCTTCAACAATACGTTGCGAGGTGTCAGGCTTATGCCAATAAAAGCTATTATTAATTGGACGTTCGAGAAAACAGTCGAACAGTTCAGAAAGCATACTGACATCGCAGCCAACTGCAACACCACGTTACCCCCTCGTATATGGCATTTGTTTAATGCACGTAATATTAACTCGCAAGAGCATATCATAACTGAGTTTGATTACAGAGAGGCGAGATATAGAGTTCTGTCAAAGATCCAAACAAATGAAGCTGGTGGAAATGATTATACCGTGGAATACAAAAACAGAACGTGCACGTGTGGTAAATGGCAGATGCAAAGATTCCCGTGCTCACATGCAATTGCAGTTTGTCGCCATAGAGGTGAATCACCTCATAACATTATTCATCAGGTTTATAGTACTGTTGTTTATCAAGAACAGTATAACGGTCATTTTTACCCACTTCGTCACATTGATTATTGGAAGAACCCGGGTTGGAGGATAAGAGGCGATCCATCAAAAATCACCACGTCACGAGGTAGGAGACACACGAGAAGGATACACAATGAGATGGATGTTCATCATCCAGATGCACCTGTTATACGTAGATGTTCAATATGTAGACAAACAGGTCATAACATGAACACTTGTCCAAACTCATACTCATGAGGAGATTGTTGTGTATTAATTCCATTTGATGTTTAATGGTTATTATTGTTTAATATTATTATGTTTGTTTTATATTACAAAATATAAATATTAAATATTTTATTCCAAAAACACTCATATAAATACCACCACCCTTCTCAAAATTCACCACATTTCACAACTTCTCTTCCAAAACACCACATAACCCATAAAAATGGCACATCGTCCCGGTAAAGAACCAGCTCGTGAACTCTGATCGTCGAGTTCAATTCTACAAAGGTTGAGGCGGCCTAAGAAGCAACATGAATCATCTTCGTCAGAAAACAACCCGATGCACACACCATTTTTAGTTGCAGATGAAGAAGAATCTAAGAACTGGTCAAAAGATGCTATTGACTTCTACAACAACGGGGATGCGCCATATTGTGGTTCAGTTCTGTTTGGTGGTGAGTGGCTTGGGAAGGATTTTTAGGGTGCTTTATTAGGCTATGAACGCGACGGTCGTCTTTCTCCATTGGTAAAAATATTATATATTTTTTAGTTAAATAATTTAGTTATATATAATAATTATTAGATGTTAATACTTTATATCACAACATATAGAAGGTTGGGTAAAACGGATGATGCGGATGAGACGTGAAAAGCTTGCAAAATTTGGACCATCAGGGTTGAATTGGACAATTTTACCACCTCAATTTTGGGATGAATTATGTGTTTGGGAAGATGTCAAGCCAGTCAAATATGACAACGGAACTGATGAGTTGTACCCTCCATTTTGGGAGGTGCAATATGTTTATATTCCAATACTTATAAAAGCAGTAGAAGATTGGTTACTTATCAGAATTAACTTGCATACAATGGAGATCCTTCAGTATTGGTCAAATAACTTATATCGTGAACTATATCATGAGTTAGTTCTCCCTATTTTAGATTTTATTCCATGTAATTTTTACTGTCTGATGGAACAGATTGGTTACTGGAAAAAAAATTATACTGGACCATTTATTCATCTTGATAAAAGGGATGACATGTCTTTTACAACTACTGAGGAGTACTTGCCTAAGGACGGGGGTGATCTTGGTGGTGATTCAGGGGTTTGCGTTTGTATGTTAATGCAAAAACTAGTTCAAGGAAAAACCTTAAGTATGGAGGGAGATTTTAAAGACACGTGTGCAAGATATCAACACTATATGGCAAAAGAGTTTTATCAGTATCGTTATGCATATAGTCACCCTGAATGGTTTACAGAAAAGATAGTCAAACGCAAAATCCACAAGTGACTTCCTTTGTGACTTCCTTTGTTGTACTACTTGTTAGTTTTTAGATGCTTGTATTTTATAATAAAATTGCATTATATAATAAAATTGTATTACATAATTAAAAGTTAAAAATATAAAAATTACATAATTATAAACCTAAAAATACAACCCTAAAAATATAAAAGAAATAACATCTAACGAGTGTCATCATTATCGTTTGTTGCTTCATCATTTAAGTCGAACGGGCAAGGAGATGGATTAAAAAACCGGTCAACTGATTGAGCTGTATCTTGAAATTGAGGGTAATAAGGTAACGGGAAAGAATGGTGAAATGATTGTTGATAACTAGTATCAGGGCTTTGATAAGGATTTGACGGGCCCCCTTCTTCGAAATTCTGGGTCCCCATTTGACTAAAATGTGGAAACTGAGTACTTGAGGTACCACTATTAAAAAAATCTTGATTGTCCATTTGGCTAAAAAAGGGGAGTCGAACTGTTGTCCCGTGAAATCCCTTTGTTCTGTTATATTCTGTTGCATAACATTATCATCAACAACCTGTCTACCAACTCGCCCTCGTCCTCTACCCCTTCTGGGTAAACGTTGTGTGACAGGAAGAAGTTGAGTATCATCAACATTCTGTGTCACATGCGTTGGTAGATAACTTATATGGTTTGCATGTGCAAAATCCATATAACGACTCTCCATATTCCTCCCCGTTTCGTCCCCTGGTCTTTGATAAAACTGACTCATCCCATCCATCTATAAATAACATTATAAAAGATTATTTTAAAAAAAATATTAATAACAATAATAATCATTAAATTATTAATAGTATTACCATCATTCTCAATCTTTGTCCATCATTTTGGAAGCCATGAGGGTTCGTGTCTTGATGAGCCGGGTTTGTTGTATACACAACAGTGCGCTCTAGATACCACCTTATGTATGCTTCAGAAGCAATTGGCGAATCAGTATACGCTTCATTAGCAACTGAATTAAGCCGAGACGCCCATGCTTGAACAAAGATATTATGATGTTGTAACCAGTTTTTATTTCTGCCACCTTTACGAGCAGTCGAATGTAGATTTGTGTGTTGCTCCCGGGTTAGTAACACACTTGTAGGGATTGGTTGAAACATTCCAAACTGTCTTAAAACCCTACTTGGAATGTGAGGCTCAACAACTTCCCAACATATAAGGTATGTGTCACTTCTCCAGCTTTGATGTCCACTTGTGCAGATATCAGGTAGAAGGTGGATAATATTATCATAAGGCCTCCAATTAAACTGGTATAAAAAATATGAATTAATATGTTTTCACAATGTTAATATATACAAAATAATATCAGATTAATATTTATACCGTGGCCTCGCTTAATGAATGCAGCTGAGATTGATATGCACTCAAACAGTGCGGAGTGGTGTTTACATAACTAAGTTCACCATTCCATCTATAATCAAGTTTTTAAATATATCAGGTTAACTAGAAAAATATAAGATTACTGAAAAATAGTCAATACATAAATTTTTTAACATACCGTGCACCATATGGTAATCTGAAATTAATAGATCTCGTATTCTTGGGACACATAGAAAGTAATCTTTCCCATGCCCATAATTGCAACAAAAATAAAGGTCCACCAACTTCTCGATTTGTGACACTCGTAGCCTTACATAACTGTCTATACAAAGAGGCTAAAACTGCACTTCCCTAACTAAGTCTACCACAATTATTTAAGTTTTCAATATGATTTAAATAATTTATATGCACCCAGTTGCTAGAAGTATCAGGAAATAAAATGGCACCAATCATAAAAATAAAATTAATCTAGCTCGTTGGATGCATTGAAAATCAGTGGTATTATTAGGGAATGGTTTCATTATTTCATTTAAAATAAACCTTAGGTTTAACTTATAACCATTTACAGCGTTTGTAGCGAGTGTACAACCGGTTAAATACTCAAACCTCATTATAATTTCAGATGCATTCATAGCATAATCAGTGCCAGAAACAACATCACCTTCAACCGGCAAACCCCACAAAACTTGTACATCTTGAAGGGTTACTGTGGTTTCGCCAACCGGTAAATGAAATGTATGTGTCTCCGGCCTCCATCTCTCCACCAAAGCTGAGATAAGAGCACGATCAAGTTTGCGATAACCACACTCGATCACACCCGCAAAACCAGCCAACCTTATATATCTCATAATATTTTCAGGGATAGGCACTTCCTCAATGTAATCCCAAAAAGCTTTATCACCTCGTCTAGCACGTAAAATTCCTTCATCGCTTTCTGGATCTCGAAAATAATAATCAACTCTATGTTGACCACTTAAAAATAACAAATCGTTATTTAGTGGACCTGGTGTAATTCTCCAGCTCATTTTGATTTTTGAAATGAAAAAAATTATAGAAAAATTAAGTTGACAAAAATGCTGAGAATGAATTAAAAATAATTTAAGCGAATTATGAGAAACGTAACAAATAAATAAATAGAGAAGCGGGTGAAAGGAATAAATGGGGTTAGGTTTGAAAATTTATATCTGAAAATCCAGAAACCGCCCTTCACAAGGGCGAGTACTTCTGCGCGTTTTTGGACCGTTGGATCATGTGTGGGTAAGTAGATCATGTGGTGAGCAACAATTCGAGAACCCGCCCTTCACAAGGGCGTGGTCTCTCGGTCCAAGAGTCCTCTTCGTCAGCCTTTGTCAGGGCTTGTCATTGTCACGGGTTCAAAGCAGCAGAACCCGCCCCTACTAGGGGCGGGAACCCTAAGGTCAAATCGAGTCAAGATTTTACCCTCTTGTCAATACTCTCTCTCTAAAAACCCTATTTTTAAAAAAAATTCCATAATATGTTATGTTTGCAACTTTAATTCAATATTTTTATTACGACAGACTTAAATATTAATATTATTATCATTACACATATTAAGAATTTTATTTATATTGATTGCGATTATCAATCAATTTAGCAAAAGGGGACAATATCATAAAGAAGTTTATGAAGTTTATTAATATTAGACAAGAATAAAAAAATTAAGTACCAAACATCAAATGTTATATATAAAGAAGTTTATGAATATTTATGAATAATAATTACCGTTTTTTATATATTATTGTTTATAACTTAAATATATCTGCTATATATAATATTTTCATTGATGTCTTATCTATAACGTATATTAGATTATACATATATAATATTTATTACATAATATTTCTATTTCAAACCGTGTAACATACGGTATCTAACCTAGTATCAAAATATTAATAAAAAAACTAGGCAACACTATGCATTTAGATATTTTAAATATGTTAACAAACACTAATTAGAAAAAAAAATCAAATCAAATGATAAATGAACAATCATTAAAAAAGTAAGGGGCTGTTTGGCAACCTCTTAATCAGCCTCTTAATGGTTCAGATGCTGAATGGTTCAGCACTTAATGATTCAGACTGTTTGTTTCACGAGCACATGTCTGAATGGTTAAGACATTTGTCTCTGAATGGTTAAGCATTATACAAATGCTAAATGGTTAAGAGGTCTAATGCTGAATGGTTAAGATCTCTTATCTGAATTGGTCAGACATTTATCTTTGAATAATTAAGTGATATACCAGCTCTTAATGGTTCAGACCTCTTAATGGTTCAGCACTTAATGGTTCAGACCTTTTATTGGTTCAGCGCTTAATCATTCAGATACTACCAAACAGCCCTTAATTCAAAAACCTTGTTCTTTCCATGACCAGTTCCTTGTAACTGCCTCTTGCAAAAACCACATCGAACTATGGGGCGGGGATCCCTTGGGCATGGGCGGCTCAACAGTTTAAAAAAATAAGCTAGGGCTTTAGGCCCACCCATTCTAATAGGCCACCAAAAAATAAATTTTATTATATAATTATCAGTCTAAGCCCATAATAAACTAATAAAAAAACTGAATGAATGAATGAATGAAAGAAGGAAACCTAGGTCGGTAGGTCGTAAATCTTCAACACATGCTATTGGTCAATTCCTGATTGGGGGTTGGGGTGGGGAAGTTGAAACGAAGAGACGAACAAAGCCATAAGGTTAAGATGAACAAACGCGAACCTTCGATTTCATCATTCACCTATGATTTTGCTTCCCCAAGCGAACCCAGCCACACAAAACTTTGATTTCTTCACTGGTGTAACGAATAAAAAACCCCTAACCTTTGTTTGCTTCTCTAATTTCATCCAGTGGAATCACGATTTGCTTCTTTGATTTCGTTGCAATTAAGAAGCCTTTAAACTTCGATTTCATCCGGACATCTAGTGGAGTTACGGACTCATGATTAGGTACTAGGCTGAGTGGGTTCTCTGATTGATTGATTCTCTCCCTAAATAAGGTAAAGTGCTTCATGTATTGCTAATTGTTTAAGGTAAAGTGCTTCATGTATTGCTAATTGTTTAAGGTAAAGTGCTTCATGTATTGCTAAGTTTTTCTTTAATTCTTTGTTCTAGGGACAACTTGTTAATTGCTAATTGTTCTAAATTTGTTTTAGCTTTGTATATGCTTCTATTATTGATTTGCAAATTGCTAATTGTTTATTTGTTTTAGTTTTTTACTTGTTATAGTTTATATTAGAATATAAAATCATTGAATCAATTAGGATTTGCTTTGAATAAACTGATTTAGGAATCAACTAGTGGTTGTGTTTCAAAACACAGAAGGTTTTAAAGATAAAGTTTTAAAAGGCACCTGCTTTAATTTTTGCTTTAGGCCTTTAAAAACGTTGAGACGCCCCTGCCCTTGGGTGTGGTCCGGTGTTCACTTCGTGGCTAAGTAGCTACGATACCACATCGGCTCACGCCTCCTTGCATGATGATTGTGCTTGTATGCCCTATATATATTTGAAAAAAATATAGTTTAGCAACGTCAAATTTATCCCTTTAAATAAGGTTATGTATTAGTAGTGACTGCTTAAGCTAATGTATTAGTAGTGAATGCTTCATGAACTTTTTACGTGTCATGATTTTTGGTTTTTGGTATTGTTATAGAAATCACACTAGACTACTAGACCTGGCAAAATGGGCGGGTCGGGTCGGGTTAGGTATCAGGTCAGGACGGGTTCGGGTCAAGACGGGTGCGGGTCATGATGGGTTCAAGTAAGAAACGGGTCAGGATGGGTTCGGGTTAGAATGGGTTCGGGTCAGGATGGGTCGGGTCAAGACGGGTCTCAAACTCTCCCGATGGTAATTTTTCATGGGTTCCTCTCCCGATGGCAATTTTTCATCTTCATTTTCTTCAAGAGTTTCATAAATAAAAGAAAATCATAACAAAAAGCTACCACCCAATCAAACCATCTCTCAAACTCTCACAATCCATCCTAACCCGTTATTAAATTTAGTTTATTTGACTTCAGCCCAAAACAACCCGTTGAACATTTTAGGATGGCCCAAAATTACTCACAAGGTTATTTTAAAGACCCATAAAAACCCAAAACTAGATGGGTGGGCTGGTTTTGCCAGGCATATAGACTACCCAGTATGACAAGTTAGATTGCAGAGTGAACGAGTGTTGAGAGAGTATAAATGTGTGAATGAAACCGATGGAAGAGTAATGAGAACAGTCCAACCGGCTAGTTTAAATTATAGAGTGATCGAGTGATAATAAAGTACGAATATGCATAGATGAAGTTGATGGAAAGGATTGAGAGAGATAGTAGTATCAGTAATTCAAAGTTGAAGTGAACAACAAATAAGAGCAAGTACAGGTAAATTTTTTTCAAACTTCAATAGCATATAAGAAGGAAAGAAAGTTCATTCTCTGTCAACCAAACATATTAAAAATTAAATAAATCGTTATACCTGATAAATAACAATAATAAATGATATATGTCACTCTTATGTGCATCCTTAACTTTTTTTCCTCCTCTTTTTCATATTAATTATATATATTTTTATTATTTTATAATTTTTATCGTGTCTCCCTCCTATTAAACAATAATAATTTTTATATTTTTTTGTAAAATAGTTTTATTTAAAAAAAAGGTTAGGTTTATTCGTAAAACATTTTTATAAATTGAACAGTTCTTTCATTATTTTATTCTTTCATTATTTTATAAACATTTCAAGAAAATAACTATATAAATTTCAAGAATTTGCATTATAAAAATTTAAATTATGTAATATGTAAATACTTATATGAAATTACATTTATCCAACCAGTGCAATAAATAACTGAGTTTTTAATCTAATAAAATAATAAGATCAATATAAATAATCTAATTAATATCAACTTACACAAAACTAATTATATATCTTTCAAGATCCAAATTACAAAAATTCCACTTGTAAAATCAACCATCTAGATTTCCCATGACAAAAGGAACCCAAACTTTCCATACTTTAATATCACTATCCAAACCACCACTGTACACCATACACTCTCTCCCGTCACCATCACCGGAGCTCTCCACCACCACCGTCAAACACTTCACCGGACCACCGTGACCCTCCAACACACCCACACACACATACCTCTTCGCCACCGTCCTCCGCCACAGCCTCACCGTCTTATCCGCCGACCCACTGCACACCAGCCCCCCTACAATTCTCACACACAATATCGCCTTCTTGTGCCCCAAAAGAGCCCCCACAACCACCACATCACCACCGGAGAATCTTCTCTCACTCGCGATCATCACACCTATTGGAAATTAATAATTCGATGATCAAACAATTGAATGAAACTAAGAGTCGTGATTACACTTTCAGATCAAAGTTATTCAGCCAGTCTAAATACAATAACTAGATTCATAAAATTGTGTATACAATCAAGATTTTATTGCGGGGAAAAGGGCAATTAAAAACCTTCTTTTGCCCGTTTTCATTTGATTAAAAATATGTCTAAAAAATGCATCATTTTCCGCCCATAATTTTATATGTGAATTTTCAGGAAAATCAAATTTCTAACCAGATGGGCAAAGAAAAATCAATTGTTTTGCGGGGGGAAACACAATTAAAAACTATCGTTTGCCAGTTTTCGCTTGATTTAAAATATTTTTAAAAATACGTCATTTGCGCCCATAGTTTTACATGTAAATATTTGGAAAATCAATTTTCTAGCCCGGGGCTATCGACCCTCAAACCACGCTACCAGGGATATGCCCCCGGACTCTTGCAAATGAGGTGTTACCCCTTGAAACCTCTATTAACCGGATATCACAGTAGTTCTTAAAAGTGTGCAATCTGCACCTTCAGACTTGTTTAATAAATAATATATAATATTTATCAACTAGTCCTTATAATTACATTAAAATATATCAATCACACCTGAACAGGCTCCGGAGATCAACACCGACGAATTATCATCATACGCCAGAGCATTCACCGCCGATTATGATGCACCAACGTATTCATCAGCTCATGCTTCCGATCACTCCGATTGAACCTCCATATCTTGATCTTCTTATCCGCTGAGCCTGTGTAAACAACCCCTTCATCGGACACCACAATCGCGTTAATGGCGTCGTCGTGTGCGTTCGAAACAGACTCCAAACACCTGTAATCGGAGGTCCTCCACACCTTAAAACTCCGATCCCACGAACCGGAGTAGATCAACGAACCATCGATAGCCACCGCGAGTGAAGATACAGCGTCGGAGTGATGAACCCACGTGAGCTTCTTTCTCCGGCGAACTGTAACGTAGTTTTTCGCGAAGAACACCTCGATAATCGGTCTTTTAACGTCGGTAAAGTCGTAACAATTCTGATGTTGCAGTTGTTGATCTTCCATATTCGGATTTTGTGATCTTGATGGGCACTGATTATGGTGTAATCATTGAGGGTTTGTAAGCATTTCACGGGGCTATTGCATTGAATTGAGATCAATTGTTCTTCTCCGGAGACGGTGGTGGCGGTGTGGTGGTGGTGTAACGGCCACCGGTGGATTTGGGCGTTGGAGGAGCCGCTGAAGAGGTGGTTTCCGGCGAGGGTTAACGAGAGGATGTGGGAGGAGTTGGGTGTGATGGTGAACAAGCAGTGGTGGTGGAGGGCGGTTGACGGTGGTAGCACGGCGGAGATAGACGACGGTAGGCTTGATCTTGAGGAGAAAGATGAGTTGAAAGAGTCTTGTGAGAACGATTGTGATCGGAGATTTGAGTCTTGATCGTCATTGGGTGTTGAGAATAATCGAAAAGAGCATGAAAATAGGGGAAAATTGAGGTTTTTGACCATGGTGATTTGGTGAGTTGCAGGTGGTGGAGGTATGTGAGGTTATAAAGGTGAGTGTGAGTGAAGAAGATGACTATGGGTGTATAAGTGTATTTAGTGAATGATGTAAAAAGGTGGGAAATTTGGTGAAAGAGGACACATGGTAGATTTTGGATTTTAATACGTTTTTTTTGCAATGGAGTGTTTGATTATATTGTTTTATTACTAATCAAATTTTAGAAAATAGATGTCAACAAGGGTGAGAAAATAAGAAAAGATTGTAGGTTTCGTAAGTTAAGGGTTTTGGTCTTTTGGATAGTCATTTTGAATGGTATGTGTTACTTTAATATTATAATAATTTGATGTTATTTTAATATCTTTATTCGGATTAGGAAAAGAAAAAAAACGAATATATTACTTTTATTCTGGAAAGCATATAAAAATTGGACAAAGGAGTTCCGTATATAAGGGGAGCTAATACAAGAATACGTGCTATTGATAACACTTGTTCTTGTCTCACGAATTTTTCGTAACTAAGTTACTACTGAGAATTTTTCTTTCGGTAGCAACTGAGTTAGTACTGATTATCAAGTTTTGAGTGCTTATCACGTTGCCACTAATGGAAAAAAATAAATAAATAAGATCATGACTGCTAAATTTGTTCTAAAAAGCCACCAGAATTTAAACCATTGATCATTCTTATATAGGTGAACTAACACAAAGATGTGGCTAATATTCACACTTGTTGTATATGTCTAATTAACAACTTTCTTGGTAACTAGGTTGTAGCTTGCTATTTGTTGCTACACAAATCTTAACCAAGGGGTTAAGGCCGGGAAGCAGTGCAAGGGTAGGGTTATCACCAAGGATTAGAACTGTGATTTGAGGCTGAGACCTTGATCTGGGACTGTGGTTGGACTTGGACTTAGGCTTGTGATGGAATCTGCACAACAAAGACACATCATGAGCCTCGCCACGGCAGAAGGGACTTCTCCCCGTGACCACACTCCGGCGTGAGAATAAGTGTATGTACCAAAGGAATTTGGGAGGAGAGTTTAGCTAATATGATTGAGGTGAGAGTGTTGAGAGAAAGATGATCCTTACCTGCTGAATGATGGAAGTATTTATAGTATCTGTGAATGAGGACAAAATGCAACCCGACTCTATCTATGGTAATCTGTGGTCAATGAACTGGACCTGAGATCCCTTGTCAGAAGTTCTATACCTTTTTTATACAAAGGGTTTCTGACTAAGCATTAATGTTATTTGTCTTTGTAGTTGACTTTGGATATTTGTGGGCTACTCTGTCCTCCTACCTTGGTCAGGCATTTTGCTTGGTATGCTTTGTTGTTATGTGGTCCTTTTCTTATTCTTTGGCAACTAATAATAGGCTTCCCTTGGTGTTCTCTTGCTTGCCTACCGTTATCTTATTTTTTGCGAATAGTTTCTAAGTATTGGGGATAAATGTTGTTGAGGTTTGGGCTAGTGGCCGCTCCCTGATGCGGCCTGAGCCTATGTCAGCCGCAGCCCCTCTCAACTTGTCACTCCTTCAACCGCGGCCCGATGGGTTTGCTGTCTTTCCCCAGTCGCGACCCGCTTGGGGCTTTGCTATCTTTCCCCAGCCGCGGCCCGCTTGGGGCTTTGCTATCTTTCCCCAGCAGCGGCCCCCTTGGGGCTTTGCTATCTTTCCCCAGCCGCGACCCGCTTGGGGCTTTGCTATCTTTCCCCAGCCGCGGCCCGCTTGGGCTTTGCTATCTTTCCCCAGCCGCGGCCCGCTTGGGGCTTTGCTGCCTTTCCCCAGCCGCGGTTATTTTGGTTTCGTTACGTTCCTTAATCGCGGCCCATCGGACTGTACCCCTTCATGTCCCCCCAGTCCAATGTTATGGTTTTCGCCATATCATTGGAATAATAAATAGCTTTATTTATAGCTGACGTTTGTATTTATTCTATCTAGTCATTCCCCTTTTTTGTTTTCCCTTTTTATTTTTATTATTTTTGTTATGTTTTTTTTCTAAACGTGACTTTATGTCACGTCGGCCCGCCTCTTAGCCGCCTGCTCTCCTTCCTCGATCCGGGGTGGCCTTGTCGCATCATAGGGCCGCGGCTCTAGGTAGGCCCCCTGTCCCCTTGTCCCCTCCATGGACCGCAACTGAGTTGGGCAATGCCCACTTGGTTTTTCCTATAAAAACCTTGCCTATCTTTTATTTTCATTTGTAGTTTCAAGTTCTTTCTTCTTCTTGCATCTTCTCCTACTCAAGAACTCTTCTCTCTCGTAAGTATTTTTCAACTTGTTCTTTTTACATTCGAATGGATTGTAGGATGATATGAACACCCAAACATCGATTGTTACTAAAGATTTCTTGAACAACTTTGTTCTTCGCTATTGTATTCCCTTGGATCTCAATCCCCTTGTTTCCGACTTCCGCGTCAACCGTGAGGGACGCGCCTGACGGGATGATAGCCTTATATACCTTGTATTTTAGTTTTTCTGTTGGGGGTAAAGAAGCATCAGCTCACTGGAAGCAAGGGGTAAGGTATTTATGAACACTGGAAGCAAGGGGTTAAGGTATAAAGCATCTAGCTTTGTATCTCGTGACTCATTTAATTCTAGGCACAAATAAGCCGCGGCCAACTTTGTTTCGACTTCCGCGTCAACCATGAGGGACGCGCCTGACGGGATGATAGCCTTATATACCTCGTATTTTAGTTTTTCTAGTTTCCGAGTACCCATTAGTCGTTTTTTTGTGCCTACTTCTTAGGTATTATGATATTCACTTGACACAGCTTGTCCCTTTGGGGTTGGTCAGGTCTATCACTTTGAGATCTCTTGTCGTGCTCTTACCTGGAACCTGAAATAAATCTTTTTAGGGCGTTTTACAAGTTGACTAGGGTCGATGAGTGGTTAACCTTTGAAAAGAGAAAAACACCTAAACCCCCCTCGTGTCACGGACCTTCACCAGTTTAAACATTGGAAAGACCATTTTTTCTTATCTCCGACCGGTAGTGACTTTTAAGATGAATTGGCTAGCCTCCGGTAAATGCATTCAGGATCCTTTTCCCCAAAACGACACATTAACTTATCCGCGTATGATCTCTTAAAAGCCGAGCCTACTCCCGCTTCGTTGCTACTCTGAACATTTTCTTGTGATGGCTGGTATTAGTCGTCAATGGGCTGATCCTAATATGCTCCCGTTCATGACTTACCAAGGGAACATAAGTTATCTCCCTCATGTCTTGTGTTGTTTGTTACTGTGTTTCTAACCGTGTGCATACTGTTTATTGTGTTGGTGACTTTCTCCAGGTATGGGGCTTTTTGATCGCATGAAGTTGTCTGCAAAAGAGGATGTCACTGAGCAAGTTGAACCTCTTCCGTGGGTTCTCGCCCATACTTGAAACTACAGCTAACTATGTTGTTCAACCGGGTGAAACTTTGCCTCCACTCTCTCGCAAGCGTATGGGCGATGGTGACCCTACTTACTTGGGTGATCAACCGAAAGCAGTTCGCCGAAAAGGACTGGGCGGGCCTGGGCTGAAATCGGGGGAACATCCCCCGGTGCCACTTCGGTCGCGGCTTGCGAGGGTGGGTTCTCAGCCGCGACTAGGGTTAGCGTTGGTGGGCGGTCATCTGAGGAAACCAGTCAATCCTCGCCTGACTCGAGTGGACAGTCTGCTGATGGGCACGGTGACTCTGTGAAAGGGAAAGCGGCTGCTTCTGCTGAGGATACGAGCTTGGATATGGGTGAACGATTTGTTCCTGACTGGGATTTAACGAATGGTTCATGTTTAGGACCCCAGAATCATGCCAGGATTCATGTTTGCTTCACGCACCCCCCCCTGAGTTTTATCATGGGGAGGGTTTGAAAATAGAGAATTGTCAAATGCCGGTTGTTCTGCTATTGTGAATGGACTTTTCTCTTTTGTTGAGATTCATGGGCGTTGGGTCAAGAGTGTCAGGGAAATTCAAATTTTCAAGAAACAGGTGTCCAAGTTGGAGGGTGAGAATGCTTCGCTCAAAACCCGCTATGATTCTGCTGATGCTAGTAAGGAAAACTTACACAGGACCTTGGTGGTGTCCGTGAGAGCTTTGTATTCAACAAGCGGCCGTAAAATTCATGTCTTCTGAGTTGAGAGAGAATAAGAAGACTTCTGAGGACCGCATATCGGTACTTGAGCAGCAGGTTGCACGACTGACAACTGAAAGAAAATGGCTTGTCTCGGATGGTATTGGTTTGGCTTTTAACAAGATTCGTGACAGTGACGTGTCTTGACCTTGCTATTATCAACAGTCTTTCCGACAAGGTAGGTTACAATGCCGATTTATCAGATGGCATCCGTATTGCTGCTGAGGGAAAAAAACCTGAGGATGCCAAGAACTTTGATAGGTACACGCTTAGGAAACTTTAAGTTGAGTCTGAGTGGTTGATCATGCTGTTTTTTCTATGGTCGAGACGATTGTTGCGATGTGTGATTTGGATCTTGAAGAGATTAAGGCTTTCCTGGCTCCTCCGGCTCCGGCTCAGGCTCCGGGCCCTGCTGGTGTCTAGATGGTTTATTTGTATTTTCTTTTTGTGTTGATGTAATGTTCCTGGACTTGTACCTTGACTCTTATGATGTCTTTTACTATCGTACTAGTTATGCTATGCTTGTATGTTTTTTTATGGATGACATTCGGTTTATCATGTATGTTTCACCAACAGTTGACTTAATTGCTTTTGATTGTGGCTTTGATACTATTGTTAGCCCCTGGCCGCGGCTTGATTGGGCCCTATCCTCCGTTGTCGCGGCTTGGGTGGCCCTCGGCCTAGCCTTGGATGATGGTTGCGATCTTTTTTTTTATTTAAAAAAACGTCCTTTAGCCACGACTATGGTGACTGGGTGGTTATTGGGATACTTCAAACGATATAACAGTCATGGGTATAGCTGTAGTGCCGTGGCTGGGCTATGGTTCCCCCAAGTGGGCCGCGGCTTGCTTGTTGTAACGCCTGTAGCCGCGGCCGAGCTCTGGTCGCGGTTTCTAGCCTTTGTTGCGGTGTGTTTCTCGTTTGTTGGTACTATTTACACTTCCCTTATTGACTTTTCATATGCTTGGCATGATCAACTTTGTACCGCGCTATTACCCCTGTTACAGCCGCGGTTGGGATGTGAGCGTGTTTGTAACTTGGAGAATTTTCTTATTACTTAGCTTATTGGGGGCCACTTTTCCAACATTTGCCATTTCTTGAAGTGAAAGTACGTAGTTTAGGTGACGTTGGGTGTTTGTCATAATATGGCCATACTCTTAATAATATTTTTAGTTTTTCTCTGTAATTTGGTTGCGAATACTGATGTTTATCATCAGGGTTTGGAACGAGGTACCGCTGTTTATTTTGTTTGTTTGTGACCTAGCCTCTTTTGTTTTGGTTTTATCTTTGTTTAGCTGCTTATTACTTTGCCCCAGGTTTTGCTAAATGGTGGCAACATTTTTTCATCTTTGGTTTCCATTCATGTGCCGTCTTGGTTTCATAGTTAGCACGGAATTGAGTGTTTCAAAAGAAATTTGGTTAGTCTGATGTAACTGCTGGTACTCGCATGCACCTTCTTTTTAAGGAAAAATGAGTTACAACATTCTTACCTATTGTCCTACTACATGTAGCATCGCCAGAGCTGAGCTCCATTCCAAGTTCGTGGTACGGGCGTCCCATCCAATCTTGCTATCTTGTAGGCTCCATTTCCTTCGACTTCGATTATCTGGTAGGGGCCTTCCCAACGGGGTCCGAGCTTTCCTTGACTTTCGACTCGGCTTGCTTCATTGCTCCGTAGAACATAGTCCCCCTGCCTGAAAAATTTGTTTCTTTACTCTGGAATTGTAATACCTTTCTATTTCTCTCTTGTGTCTTGCTTCCCGGATAGCTGCTATCATCCTCCGTTCTTCTAACAGATCCAAATTCAAACGTAGTTCGACCTTGTTGTTTACTTCCAAAGCTTGCACCACGCGAGCTGAGGGCATCCCGATTTCAGCAGGTATCATGGCTCCTGAACCATAATTAAGCTGAATGGGGTCTCGCCATGACTAGTTTTGGGCATGGTTTCTGTGGGCCCAGAGGACGTTGGGTAATTCGTCCAACCAATCCTTACCTTCCATGCCCAGGCGTGCTTTAATACCTTCCACGATGCTCCTGTTTACTCTTTCAACTTGACCATTGCCTTGGGGATGTGCCACTGAAGTAAAGATCTGTTAGATCTTCAAGTCCTCACACCATGTCTTGAAAGGATTCTCAGCAAACTGTCTCCCATTATCTGTCACGATAAACAGGGGTAGCCCGAATCGATATATGATGTCTGTCCATACAATTTTTTTGATATGTTATCCTGTGATTGATGCTAGAGCTTTAGCTTCTACCCATTTTGTGAAATAGTCGACCACTATTAGCAGGAACTTGACTTTTCCTGCAGCTTCTGGGAATTGACCACAATGTCCATTGCTCACTTTTGGAAAGGCCATGCTGCGCTAACGGGAATCATGTCATTTTTTGGCCGGTGACATGCCGGGCATGCCTCTGGCAGCTTTCATACTTTTGTATCTCCGAATGGCAATCCTATGCATGCCTGACCATATACCCTGCCCCCATTGCTTTGGCTACCACCATTCTTGGGCCTGCGTGAATTCCGCATATGCCTTCGTGGATCTCTCTAGTAACGTAGTTCGCTTCTTCTGGTGTGAGGCACCGTAGGAGCGGTCCCAGGTTGATTTTTGGTACAGAATCCCCTGATGTAGTTCAAATGTAATGACTTTGCTTGTATGGCGCTGCTTACTTCTCCTCTTTCTCTTGGCAGGCTCCCACTTTCTAAAGGCTACACCGTTTTCCTCTTTGATGATGCTTGCAATACTTCAACCTTGACTTCCTTAGCAAATGGCTGAAGGTGACCGAAGCTAGCTTACTAAGGGCGTCTGCCTTCTTGTTCTTACTTCGTGGTACATGCGAGACATCACATTTCCTGAAGTTGTTGATCGGGTTTCTTTGCTTTCTCCAGGTACAGCTTCTTTGCTTTGCCTTCGCCTCGTAGGACCCATTAATCTGATTTGCCACACAGCAAGGAGTCCACATGGGCACGAAGGTTCTGAATACCCATCTGCTTGGCTAGCCTCAGACCTGCCAGCAAGGCCTCATACTCTGCTTCATTGTTAGAGCTTTGAAAGCTAACCTCAGAGCATAAGTCATTTCCTCCTGATTTGGCCCAAAAGTATCATAACGCACCAGAAACCTTCATCGTTGGAGGCCATATGTGTGTGTAGCACCATTTCATCGTCCTGACCCCCAGGTTTTGTTAGTACCATGACTATCTGCCTCTTGCGGTATTTCTGACAGGAAATTGGCTATTACTTGTGTAACATCCTTAAAATTTAATATTCGTTTAATTAATGAGAGTAGTGTCCAGTCGCATGATACATGCGAATGAATCTCAGTTCGCACGTCATACGTGCGAATGAGGCCAATCGCACGAATGACGGGCGTATGAGCTCAGTCGCACGATTGAGTCGTGCGAATGGGTCCAGTCGTGCGACTGAGTATGGCGGCTAAAATAAGTATGTGGGAATAAGTAAGGTGGTTAAGGATGTCAAAAAGTAGATTTTATGCAGTATTCTCATCCCCTTGTTTCTCTCGAACACCAAACACCCTGTTCTTGCCAAATCGACTAAGCTAACTCCGTTTCGGTAAGTTCGCTTGGTACGGATCGATTCTTGAATATGTTAAGTTGTGTATGTAGCTGAAATTGATCCCAAAAACATATTAAAATCTGAGTTTTGATTCAATCTTCTGATTAATTTGAAAACCGAAGATTCGGATCCTAGTTTTCGTGAAGTTTGACAAAATAAGGACATGAAATGGTTGTAAATGAGGTGTATAGGTTCTGTTTTGAATATGGCATAATCTGAATGGTTAAAACTTGAGATTTTTGGATCAAATATGTCAAGAACACAGCTGCTGATCCGTTTCAGGCGAATGAGCCCAGTCGTATGACCCATTCGTGCGAATGAGCTAGTCTCTTTTGCTCAATCGCGCGACTGAAGCCCAGTCGCATGAGTCAATCGTACGAATTAAGGTCATTCGCACAAACCCTGTTATAGCTCATTCGCACCCCTGTCGTATGGTTCATTCGTACGACTAAGCTTAGTCGCATGTTCAATCGTACGAATGAGTCCAGTGTATAGCTTCAGTCGCATAAAGTGACCTGTAGGAATGATTTAACTAAGTTAGGGTTATTGTTTTAGATTTGCATTGAGAAGGAGAGTGAGTTTTAGGTACCTTAGTGTATTTGGATTGGTAACACTTGCTGAAAACATTAAGGTGAGTTCTAATTGCCCTTTATGTGTTAATGTTTGTTTGACAATATTGTTTTGACAAAATCGGGCACTGGCATGCATATAAAAATAAAGATGTGAACCTGTTTGACAATTTGTTTGACAAAATCGGCACTGGCATGCATATAACTAAATAAAGATGTGATAAGAATTTGGAAGTGGTAAATTGTGGTGAATGGCGAGGTGGAGTTTTGACCCACAAATATAGACGGAGTTTTGACCGTCCGCGCAAGTGGAGTTTTGACCCACTAATTATAAACGGAGTTTTGACCCGTACGCGCGAGGTGGAGTTTTGACCCCACCCCAATTAATTGATAAAAGAGGTCCATAATTTACCTTGTGGGTATTTGCTATGCATATCAATACTGTGACAAATAATGGACTAAGATGTTGTGAATTATTCGATGTTATAACAGTTGATAAATTGTTATTATTGAAATGTGGTGTGTTCGTTAGAACTCACCAGTTTATCTGACTTAGTGTTATTTTCTTATGCATGCCAGGTAATAATAGAGGTGTTCGTGATGGTGCCCCCCGAGTTAAATTCCTGTTCCGGTGTATGATACTGGCTGAAATGTGGGTTTTGGGAGAGATATACATTAAGTTTGATAAAGTTTTGAAATGTCGGTTAAAGTGTTGTAGTAATGTTAATGATGTAACAGTTTTTAAGTATAAAAATTCCGTTGTGTTTATAATATCTGAATTGTTATAATAACCCAACTGTAGCACCCTCCTTATTATATTATTATGAAAATGAGGGTGTTACAAGTGGGTAATCAGAGCCTTAGTTAAAGAGATTTGAACATTTGATTGTTTCAAACTTTAACTGAAAATGGTGGGAAGTGCCAGTATCTAAACCGGAAGCGGGTGAAATATTGTGTGGCTGAGTATTTAATTGTTAGTGATAATTGATGTGCTTCAAATTATACATATAAAAACATATTCAATTGCACATCAATTATTCTATAAACTCTTAA